>JAQZBX010055515.1:0-18407 GCA_029593785.1 Cabassous unicinctus | reverse complement strand
TATATATATATATATATATATATATATATATATATATACATATTATATATTTGCTTTTACATTTTTCTTTTCTCCTCTTAACTACTTTACAAGGATCTAACTATAGAATACTTTACTTCACAATTTAAAAAACTATATTAGTGAATGTTTTAATATAAGGAAAATTTATTAAATATTATAATGCACTATTGTATGGATATATTAAGGGAACTATCTATCTATTCATTCTTTCCTTATATAGCTTATATAAGATTTTTCATTCCAACCACAGAATATGATAAAGGATGCTTGCTCTGAAGATTTTTTCTTATCATTTGAGACTTATTAAACAGATTATCTTTCATTCATTACTATATTTACCAGAGATTTTATTCATTTATTCTAACTACCTTGCTTAGTTTGTAATATATTTTTTAAATATTATGGCTTTTACACTTTATTTATATTTACCCTGGTTCTAATTTGTATGTATTGTTTATATTTTGCAATTGCTCTGAATGTGTATTCTTATATGGAAAATTTCATGTTATTTGCACACTTATTTATTTAAAATTTAAAATTTATTAGCTACTTGTTCTTTTTAAATTAATAACATTTTCTGGCTACTCGGTCTGTAGCACCAAATAAATCACAGATTTATTTGCTGATGATAAGAAACTAATATATTTTATTTGCATACAGTTATACTTAAATACTCATATTAACTACTCTCAGTATGCTCTTCATATTTGGCTCTAGAATCTACCATTCTTTTTTTACCTCCCTTCTGGACCTTCCCTAAAGCCCCCTTGTAATACTGAACATTACAGTATGAAACATGCATTAATTTGTCTCTCCTTCACTCTTTCTCTTTGCCTGACTTTCCCAATGCTCTTACTCTCTCACATTCCATGTGATCAACTCCTTGGTTTTAAATTTACCAGATACCATTTCCTTTTGAATAGTTTGATAAAAAGTTCCCAATTTAAGATGTTTAAAATATAAGACTTCAAAGTAATGTTAGCTAATTTTGTTGATTCTCTTAAGTCTTGGATACCCTGGCAATGTTCCTGTTAACTATTTATATTACTTGAGTTTAAGATTTATTTATCTACCTCAAAGATACCTTGTATATCAACACAAATATATTTGTTTCTCAACTAATTTTATGTCAGGAAGTATTTCAGAAATTCTGAGAAAATGAACTGTTCAATAGAATGAAGCTGATCTTTTGAACCATATAAATTCAAATTCACACATATCAATACATGAAGTTTGGAGGTCCATTCAACAATAAAGTCAAGAATTTTGTGGATGTTGGAGAACATAATGTAGAGTAAGTTAGGTAGGATATTTGCCCTTCAAAATATAGAGAGGGTCTGAAAGAGTAGCAGAGCAACTATCTGTAAATAGCAAAAGACAACAAATAAAAGGGCACAAGAAAGAACAATAATTTTAAAAGGTAAACTAGAGACAGTACTATAATGGCATTTCATATATTAGGGAAATTGTTTATTTTACATTTATTATGCCATATAAATTCCTCTAAAATAGAAAAAGATTATCAGTGTAAGTTAAGATAGAAAATCCAATATATTACATTTTACATAACTTTTAATAAAATAAGAAGGTACAAAACTAACATAAAATTATACAAAGTAAGTAATTTTGCAAAACATTGTTTATATAATTCCATTTGCTTTAAACTCACTTTCCTCAGGTATTTGTATGATTCTCTACTTCGCTTCTAAGTTGTTCAAATGTGACCTTGCCTCTGAAGACTACACTGAAAAACCTTCTTTTAAGAAAACTAGCACAACTGTCTCCATATAGCCCTTCCACTTAGTTTTGCTGCCATAGCACTTATCAACATACATGAATGTGGTTGATTTACTACTTCTCATCCCACAGAACAAAATGACATTTTCGTTATATTGACCTTCTGCACTCCCTCAAACTACATGCCCCACCCCCTGCACAGGGCCTTTGCACTGGTGCTCCCTCTGATATAATACTCTTGTCCCATATACCTATGTGACTCACTCTTCTTCCCTTCAAGTTTTTGACCAAATGCAAACTTTGTATCACCCTGAATACAATTTATTCAGTGCTTTCTCATACCATTGCTCTCAAATCTCTTATCCTTATCTTGTCTTATATTTTCACTTTTAAAATAATACTGTTCACATACTAACAAGACATATCATTTACTTCATTATATTTCTTGGTGTCTCCACATTAGAGGAGAAACCCTAAGAGAGCCAAGATCTTTCATTCTTTTGCTACATCCTGTAAACAGTGCCTGGTACATTGTAGATATTCACTAAAATATTTACTGAAGAAAAGAATAAAGTGATGTATCACAATGAACATAATACCTCTAGTGTCTAGTGAATACAGCAGTTTAAAAACACTTCCAAATTTATAAACTCTGGGTAAATAAGTGGTCATTTCAAATTTTTATAATAATATTTGAAACTTTCACAGCAACTGTGGTTCATTTTTAGAAATTAATTATAATTAATCCTTTTATTATAATACTTTTTCAAAGTTTAACTCAAAGGGGCCTTATTATATGAAAAAAATGCAATACATTGAAAATCAATATCCAATACATATTACTGAAAGTTCTACAATTTGAAAATTAAAATAAATATAACTAGAAATATGATTTTACTTTATTCTAGGTCAAGTAGTAAACAAAATATTTGCCTCTAGAATATCTATGCAATGTATTGAAATATGGATAAAGTATATTACTGCATATAATTTACAGTAGCACTCAGATAAATAATGAAAATATTAAACTCCTTTATTATTAAACAGAAAACTGAAAAAATAAAGAATATGAGCAAGTGTTACTAGGTATGAGAGAAAAAACAATGAATTTTCTATAAAAATAGGAGAAATAAAATAGTGAAACAAATGAACAATTAATGAATTAAAAGCAAATAATTGAATAACATTTATGATAAAGGATAGAAAGATAAAGAGCTATTCCTTTGTAAGTTGTAAAAAAAAAATGGTAATAATCCAAGAGAAGAAAAAAGAGAGAGATAAGTAACAAGGGGAAAATATAATGAGCTCTAGGACTAAGCTATATCATCAATTGAATCTGAAGAGATTTAATTTTCTTCAGATTTTGGCTTCTGCCTGACATTGTAAGTGGTACAAGAATTCCCTCTGTCATAAACCACTCTAAACATCAACAAAATGCAAGTAAAAATGTTTCAGACATTGGACAAGAGATATAACAGGTCAGTTTTCCATGAGATAATGGAACTATATGAAAAGTGGCTCATGTATACCCTGCCTTTTTGCACAGCTTGCTGACCAGGGAGATACACAGAATGAGTATAAAGTTCATGCATAGCTGAAGGGGCAGACATTGGAGTTTCAACCAGTTGAAGAACGTGTAACATTAAAGAGTACCAAAAGAAGGTGCCCTGAATACTGGAATTGGTATTCCCTGTAGGCCCTTAGCTCAATGCTGAGCTGTTATGTGCAGATGGAAAATAACCAGGCGTAACAAGGGAGGTTGCCACAGGACTGAGAGCAGAACACAAATTCTACAGGTCATGAAAGGTGGAAAGAAGCTGGATTTTTGGCCCAGCCAGTATAATTAATATATTTTATTAACTCAGACATGAAGTTAAAACAAATAAAAAAATGGACAAACAGTAGTAAATATTATGACTTTTGCACATTAGTAAATATTAAAGGACCATAACTTTTGCACTTTAGTAACTATTACACCTTAAAATTGAGGATAACACGAAATAACTCTTCCTTAACAAAGAACAATACAAAGCCTGAGAGTTTTGAAAGACATTGCCAATAATTTATTGCCAGCCAGAATAAACTTCAATACCCCTTATTGAATGGCAAAACAATTCAGACTCCTAACAATATGGCATTCATAAGGTATAGTATATTATAAAAATAAATTACCAAAGTTAAGAAAAAGCAAGAGAATATGAACTATATTAATGAAAAGTTAATGCAATCAGATTTCAAGATAAATCCAGAGTTTAAGTTAACATCCAAGAACTTTAAATTAGCCTTACAAATAAAGTTAATACTTTTTGACAATAATTGAGTATATTAAAAACTAAGGCCAATATGTGATCGCTATAGAGGTTAATGGTAATAGGATATGCAAACATCTATCTGTAAATACCATCATATAAATACTAGTGTTTAAAGTAGTACTATTAGAAAAATTAAGCCTCTATATTCCAGAGGTAAGACAGAGAATGTAAAATAAAGATAGACCCAATTTTTCAGAAAATTATAAAATTCCTTAACAGAGCTTCAAAATACATACAATAGAATTTGACAAAATTAAAGGAAGGAATACAATTTAAAAAATAATGTCATTGAATACTTCTCAGGAATAAAGTTCTAATATTGTTGAAATATAAGACAAACAAGTCATGTTTCCTTTCTGCTTCTCCCTCTTCATCTTCTGCCAAACTTATTATATTTCACTGTGAGTGATGATATATTGGAATCCCAGAAATGTAGATTCAGCAAAAAGATTAGTTATGAAATTAGTTTTATAAATTGTTATTTCTTCAATATTTACTTACAGTATTTGAAAGTGCACTTAATGACTATAAAAAACTATTTCAGGGAAGTGGGTGTGGCTCAATGAATAGAGCTCCCATTTACCACATGGGAGGCCCCGGGTTCACTTCCCAGGGCCTCCTTGTGAGAGCAGGCCCACCCGCGCGGCGCAGTGGGCTGATGCAGCAGGACCTCACAGCAAGGGGGAGATAAGCAGACACGGAAGAAACACACAGCGAATGGACACAGTAAAACACAAGCAGCAAGGGGGGGATATTTAAATAAATAAATAAACCTTAAAACAACAACAACAACAACAAAAAAAAAACTATTTCAATACTGGGAGGAAATACTCTTTGTTATTTTGCAAGAAGTAAGGGCACCCTATTGAGGGTGGCAGTGACAGATCATTTCCATTAGTCTCTCATGTGAGTTAAACCCAAAAGTCACCAATTGTTAAATAAATTGAAGCTGGCTTTTTAATCTCCAAATAAGCTTACCTTAGTATGACTGAATTTTTGATGAAGAGAATAACTGTGCTTTCAAAATTCAACAAATATATAATGTTACCTTGTAACTCCTTTATCCATTCCATCAAATTCTCTTCTGATATTCTAGAGGGTAAAGAGTTTCTATTGTAAAAAGTGTTGCTTTTAAAACTACATAGAAATTATTTCATTATTGTTAATTAGTCCAATATTCACAAGAAAGCAATTTGCCTGATTATATAGAGAGGAAGTGAGCTTTCATCCGATAAAATAAGTATAAAATATTTACTGATATTGGAAGGAATTTTTTCTTTCCTTAAGTTTCTTTTAATATAAAAATTTAATACAATAATATAATAAAATAATAAAATGGGCTTCACAAATGTTATTGTTTCTGAATATAACAATACATTTGCTGTGCAGATGAATTTAAGATTACAGGATTGCAGAAATGCAAATATAGAATTGATGTAATCAAATTTATATATAATTAAAATATAATTTCAGAATAAGTTTGACATATATAATGACTTATCCACATATCTTATAAAAATTAATAGTACTGTGTGGTCTGCAATATTAATAAACCCCAGTAAATTGGTCTAAGATTTTAATTTTTGATCTGTCATTTTATTAGATAATAATTGCATATAACAGCAAAGTAAAACATACATTAACTTTCATTTCTTATTATATATCAAGCATTTTTTTTTGGTTTTTTTGAAATTATTTATTAGTGGGAATGTAGTGTTATGAGTGTGATCTCTGGACTAAACCAATCTTGGTAGAAACACAGGGCCAACAGTTAACCGTGTGACTCTTCATAAGTTACCTAACATTCTGTGCCCTTTTTCTCCTCTAAAAATGTGTATAAAATAGTGATGTTACACAATCATATTTTCATCTGGATAAATGTGTTAATTGAGGGAGGTATATATAATAGAGTTAAGATCATTCTAATTATTCAACACATATGATATTCTACTATATACTATCCAAATGATGTTTTATATCTAATTTATACTGGGCAGTCAAATACAGATATTTTAAGGTCATATTTTGCAAACTACCTTTTATTATCAATTTCTAGAATCACTAAACTAAATTTTTTAAATGCCAGAACATTTCTATAAACAAAAACAGTTTTGATGTCATTCATGCTAAGTATCTCCTTTGATTTCTCAACAGTTTTCAACAATTGGGTACCATGGGATGCAGGAATAGCACAAATGTGCCTGACTTCATCCTTACAGGATTGATAGAATCTGAAGAGATCCAGCAGGTCTTTTTTTTCCTGATATACCTTATTATGTTCCTGAAACACAGGAATGATACTGATAATCATTCACCTGGATCTCCAGCTTCACACCCCCATGTATTTTTTCCTCAGTCACCTGTCATTCCTCAACTTCAGTCATCATACCTAAAACCTTGGAGAAATTAGTGACTTCCAATAAGTCTATTTCATTCATGGAGTCTTTCAGCTAGTTGTATTTTTTTGTCTTCTTGGGTGTCAATGATTTTTTCCTTCTCTCCTCAATGGCTTATGACCGCTATGTAGCTATCTGTAACCCTTTTCACTACCCAGTTGTTATGACCACAAGACTGTGCAGCGCCATCATCTCTGGGTCCTATTTGATTGGCTTTACTGAATCATTAGTCAACATTGTTTTCTTGAACAGTTTGCATTTCTGCAAATCGAATGTAATCTCTCACTTTTTCTGTGTCAATTTCCCTATTTTAGCCCTGTCCTGCACTGACACTTGGGACACTGAAATTATGATAATCAATCTCACTGCCATAAATGTAATAGTGTCTCTTACCACAATCCTAGTGTCCTATGGGTCCATTCTGTCTACTACCCTGAAAATTAATACCTCTTCAGGAAAGCACAAAGCCTTCTCTGCTTGCACCTCCCACCTCCTGGGCATCACCATCTTTTAAGGCACTACAAGTTTTTAAAAAACTACAAGTTTTCTTTGTAGAATTATACTTGGTTATTTTCCAAAATGATTTTTGAATACTTAAAATAATTTTCAACCTCTGTTTTATTGTTTAAATATTTAACAACTTTTCACAAGTTTGTCATTGTACTTCAATTTATTCAAATAATTAAAATGTGCTTTACTTTCCTCTACATCCTGAATTTCTATGTAATTTTAACTTATTATATAAATTACAGTGTTATGTCTTATTTTGGCTCTGAAATCTATCTTGTCTAGGATCTATATTTACCGCATTCCTTTTTCTATGGTTTGCAATTAGAGATGTCTTTGATAAGCATTTATTTTTGATAATATATTGTATTAGTCATCCAAAGGGGTGCTAATGTGAAATACCAAAAATGGGTTGGTCTATATAAAGGATATTTATTTGGGGTAGAAATCCTCAGATATCAGGCCATAAAGCATTAAGTTTTTTCTCTCACCACAGTCCTTTGCCACATGTTAGATCAAGACAGCTACCAATGTTTGCCAGGGTTCAGGCTTCTTGGGTTCCTCTCTTCCCGGGGCTGCATTTCTCTCTGGGCTTAGCTCCTGTTTCCTCCACAAGGTCAGCTGTAGACGATCAGGCAAATGGCTCGCTTCTCATCTCCTGGGGCCTTCTTTCCAACATCAAAACTGCTTCTCAAGAACTGCTTTAACTCTGTTATTTCCCTTGCTTTTATATTCGATTCCCCACCCACCAAGGGGTGGGGCTCAATGCCCCACTGACGTGCCCAGTCAATGCCGTAATCATAACTTAATCATGCCTGATTAACAGATCAGTTTACAAGCATGATCCAATTATATTTTTGGAATTCATAATTCCATCAAACTGCCCAACTCTCACATTCCACCTTCTGAATTCCAAAAATACATTACAATATTCAAAAAACCTTAAATCAGTAACAATTCAAGTACAAAATCATATCATAGGCAGTTTAAAGAAGTACAGTTTGTCTTCAGGCAAAATCCGGTCTGCTATAGACCTCTGAAACTTGCAAAGCCATTTAACTGCTTCCAATACACAATGGAAAGAGAAAGGATAAACATTTTCATTATCATAAGGAGAAACTGGGATGTTAGACATGAGTCATGGATCCTCTACAGTTCAGTAATCTTGCAGGGCATCCTCCATTCGATTTCAAAGTCAGAGAGTCATTCTTAAGAAGATGGTTTCTTATCCTTGGGGCCACGTTAGAACCCTCCCTTTCCACAGGATTGCCCAATGACCATTTTCTTGGTTCCATCCTCATCAAGCATCTGGGTGTTGACCAAGTTCCAGGCCACACCCTCCAAGAGTGTTGGGGTGATTGCCACACCTTACCCAATCTTTGGGTTAGAGTCTTACTCCCCCTAGTACAGTGAGGTGAAGACAACTAAACTTTGTCATACAGGTTCAACCCTCTCAGACCAACGAGTTGACCACCTGGCCTTCCCTAACCTAACCTTTGGCATACAAGTTCAACCCTCTCAGAGCAATGGGTTGACCACCTGGCCTTCTCTAATCCATGGGGGACAGGTACACCCCTCTCAGACCTATGGGGTGTTGACCTTAACTGTCCTAATCTTTGAGGAATGTCCTCCACCCTCTCTGCAACCTGGGATGGCAAAACTCCCCCAGAACATTGGGTGGGGACATCCATCCTTTTCACCTCCTGGGGAAAACTCACCCTCTCTGCACCATGGGGCATCAAAACTTTCTCAGAACATTGGGTAGGAATATCCACCCTCTTAAACTGCAGGGGCAAACACCCTCTCTGTACACATGGGTGGGGCTCCTCTCTTGGCCCAAGGAGATGTCTTAAGTCCAGATCTCTGCTTCCACGGTTTTCTTCTTAAAGCTGATTCTCCTTCAATCGCTCCTTTCCATGTTCTCTTTTGTCCAAGCTGACAGTGGTTTTGTTCATACAGCTCTCTCAAAAACTTTGTTGGTTTACCATGCAGGAAGCAGGGATCCAAGCCATCAGACAGTAAGATTTTCCACAAGTCTTTCCAAGATAACTGCATCCTCAATTCTGATTTACAAGTTCTAGGTTTAGTAAAGCCTTCAAATAGGGCATTTTCATCTCAGAATTTGATTTCCAGAAACTTGGAAGTTCCAGAATTAGTTTCTGTTTTCTTTGTGCCCAAAAGTTCAGTCCTTAGTGTATTTCGCTCATCTAGTATATTGCTATAAGCTGCAAGGAGAAGCCAAACCACATTCTCCGAGTTTACCTTGGAAAGTTCTTCAGCTAAATGCTCCGGTTCTCCATTTTCAAATTCTGTCTTCCATATAATATCAGGATTTAATCTTGCTAAGTTCTCTGCAACTTTAAAACATGGATCGCCTTTCTTCCAGTTTCCAATAAGAGTTTCATCATTTACTTTTAAGGCATCATAGAAATTCTCTTTAGCGTCCAATATTATTATCAACAGTCTCTTCAAAGTGATCTAGGCCTTTTCCAACAAGCATTTCACAATTCCTCCAAAAAATACCCCTTACCCATTTATAAAACCGTTCCAACATTTTGGTAATTACAAAAGCACTGCCCCACTCCTGGGTACCAAATTCTGTATTAGTCAGACAAAGGGGTGCTAATGTGAAATACCAAAAATGGATTCGTCTTTATAAAGGGCATTTATTTGAGGTAGAAGTCCTCAGATACCAGGCCATAAAGCATTAATTTTCTTCTTTCACCACAGTCTTTTGCCACATGTTAGAGCAAGACAGCTCCCGATGTTTGCCAGGGTTCAGGCTTCTTGGGTTCCTATCTTCCGGGGGCTGTGTTTCTCTCTGGGCTTAGCTCCTGTTTCCTCCACAAGGTCAGCTGTAGACGATCAGGCGAATGGCTCACTTCTCATCTCCTGGGGCCTTCTTTCCAACATCAAAACTGCCTCTCAAGAACTGCTTCAACTCTGTTGTTTGCCTTGCTTTTATATTCGATTCCCCACCCACCAAGGGGTGGGGCTCAATGTCCCACTGATGTGGCCCAGTCAATGCTGTAATCATAACTTAATCATGCCTGATTAACAGATCAGTTTACAAGCATGATCCAATTATATTTTTGGAATTCATAATTATATCAAACTGCCCAGCTGTCACATATATATTTTGACTAATCCCCCATCTTGTACATGCATTTGTCTTTTCTTATATTTATAAGTCTTTAAATAATTTTAGATAATATAATACTGAAATAGAACATGACAAAATATGAACAATAGTTTTTATATGCAAATTAATTCTGTTACATAATAAAAATGGGCTATGTTTACTGAACACCTCCTTAGGGCCAGGCAATATTCAAATTCTTCATGTTTATATTCACAAGATAATTCTCAAATTAGTTCTTAAATGCTTAAAATTTAATCTCAGGTAATGGAAAGCCATCCTCCTACTTGTTAAAGAAAGTTGAAGAGTAACCTTCTAATTTCCTCTATGTCATAGACCATACATCCAGTCCATCTTCCCTATCATATTGATGCTATATATAGAATATATTTGGGTATGACTTTTCTCAACAACTCCTCTGCTACTCCCTTGGCCAAAAGAGCCATCATATAGGTCTTTAAATTATAGGTGAAGTCTTGTATTTGGGCTTCCTATTTTCTGCCTTGTTCCCCTTGAGTCTATTTCATTGTGGGACCAGAGTATGACCATTAAAAAGTAAGTTAGATCATGTCACTTTTCTTCCAAAACCTACGAGAATTCCCTTCATATTAAGGGTAAAAATCGAAACATTATAATAGCTTCCAGCTCCAGAATGATCTGTCTGCCCTCAAGTCTACGAACTCATCCTTTATGATTGTGTCTGGCAAGCTCTCTTAGCAGTGGCCATTTTGACCTTCTCATGCTTCCCCATAAATATTAGCCCAGATGTTGCCTGGACTTTTTCCATTTTTCCTTCTTCCTGAACTTCCCATTGCCCAGATAATAGCATGGATCTTTTCTTTTTCTCTTCCTCATAAGATCATCCTTTACCATGCTATTAAAATCTGATCTTATTCATCCCTCACCAAGCTGTATTTGTTTCCATCGCAGTTACCCATGTAATATTCTGTATCTTTTGCTTGTGCCATTTGTTTCCTTTCTGTTTTTCTCAACTATGAAAGCTCTACAAGCACAAGATTATTGCAAATAAATTCAGTCCCAATTCCTATGACCTAAAATTGTGCCTCAATAAATATATTTGAAAAATTTTACAGAGGATGAAACTAGGGCACAGAGAGATTACAGACCTTGTTCAGCATCAATCAAAAGGGTACAGGACAAGCCCATATTTGAGTCCACACATTCTGACTGTAGACCTCACATTCTTCATCACCACACTATAGAATGACTATTTTTCTACAAATGTATGCTAGTCTTACAAGAGTTGATAAAGTAATCCATTGCTTTATTATATTTTTTAAATTAAAAATAACAGGGTTTTGTAAAGGTGTATACTGTTGGCAGTCATTCTATAGAGATCCTGAATGAAAATAGTGTGGCATTGGCAATACCAGCTAAATCTTTTTAAACATATACGTACAGTAATATTTACATAAAAAACAAACTTTGTAAAGGAAAGAAAAATTTTTCTGGTTATGTGACTGGGATGGTGAGAGTGCTGGTATTAGTCAGGTACATGCTGCCCTGGTGAAAGAAAGGGTTCAGAAACACAGTGGCTCAACAAGGGGAAAAGTATCATCCTTGTATGTAGCAATGCAGACTTTCACTGACTAGGGTTTGTGTATGGCTCTTTTCCATGGGTAACCCTGCCACTCAGGTTTCTTTTATGTTGTTACTCTATCATTTCCGAGGATGTTGTCCTCTTCTATGTGTATGAAAAGGTTTCACATAGCACTCTGTGCACGTTCCCCAGTCTGAGGGAAATATAAGATATTTACTTTAGGAAAATAATGTCTTTTTTCATGTAGAATGTTTTTAAGGAAAAATCCAAATTCTTTAAAAGATATAAAGCTGCTCAGGTTACCTATTTTTCTGCTATGAGCATCTATAAGGCATCGTACATTTTATATAAATTATGAAAATTTAACAACAAAACCGTTATAATATTTTATTACTATGATTTTAATATTTGTGGGAATTATAGTGTTATCCTTCTTTTATTTCTTATGTCGGCAAATTTGTCTTCTGTTTTCACAATGGTTGTCCTAGGGGTTATTAACCTTTGAGTAGTAGTGATGCAAGTCATATTTCCCTTTCTTTGTGTTACTGATATACTTTGCTTTAGTATGTGACTTAAGCTTTGCAATGTAGCAATGCAATTTTCCTGTAGACAATTATTTTAAAGCAAATACATTTTTAAAAGTCCATTATTTGATATATTTACTTTAAATTTGACATATTTACATTATTATTTCTTTGAGTAGACCCCAGGTTCCTTCTGTTATCATTCTCTTTCTACTTGGAATATTTTTGAATCACAAGTTTGTTAGCTGTATTACTTCTGTATGTGAGTGTGTGCTGATTTCCCTGGAAAAGTTTTAATTTTGTTTTTATATTTGAAAGGTATTTAAGTTGGTATTAAATCCTACAACATCAGTTATTATCTTTCAGTATTTGAAACATAACTCTCCAATTTGTTCTGGTTTGCATAATTTTTGATGATGTCTGTTATAATTCTCATGGTTTCTTTTTTTCCTGTGTGTGATCTGTTCTATTCTCTGACTACCTCATACTTTTCAATTTATCTTTGTTTTTGAGCTGTGAGACCAAGGAGTGTAGATGTGCTTTGTTGCTTGGTTGACTTGCTATTTGTATTTCACCTTCCTGGGATCTTTTAAAATTTGTGGATCTGAGGTTTAATATCTTTCCTTATTTTCAGAAATGTTTTGATTAGTATCTTCTTAAATATTTCTTCTTATGTCCTCCCTTTCTATTCTCATTGTAGGATACAAACCATATGCTTATTATGCCATTTGATATTGTACCATGTTCCTTGGATAGTTTTCCCTGCACATTTTACTTTTTCTTTAACATTTTTTTCTATTAGTTAATTCTTATTGGCTTATTATCAAGTTCACTGATTCTTTCCTCATCTTTATTGAACATATAGGTGTTCCTGATGATGGAATTTTTTGTTTCTTATGTTGTGTGTGTGCTTTTAAAAGCTCTCTTTCTAGCACTTCGTTGGATACTACCTTATAGATTCCATCTCTTTAATGCAATTCCACTCATATCCATACATGTTGCTTACCCTCTCATCTAGACTTCTAACTTAGTAATTGCGAATGTTCTTTAGTTAAAGAACCCAGGACTAACTGTGCTGAAAAATTTTGGTTTTATTACTCATTACAGTGAGGAAGAACATATGCCATGGGAAAATGATCAGTTTCTAAGTGATAGGGCTTTAGAAAGATCCTATTACAGGATTTAGGCTTTGTTTGGGTAACTAGGGATAATATAAGGAAATAATGTTTGTATTCTTTTGGATGCTGTCTGTATGCAGGAACAATTGTATGGTTGGGTATCAATAAATTTTATCTATCTTTAGGCACAATAAAGTAAGAATAGATCAATAATTGGTTTAGTCATAGGGGTTCTTCATTTAAGTAGAAAGGAGAAGGAAGGTATTTGGTATTTTGAAGGCTGCTCTTTGAGCTCGTCTGAAGTTCTCCCTACTGGCCCCTAGTCTTTCTCTTGAGCACTTGGTATAGACCTGCAGATAAATATTGATAATGAATGAAAACTCTTTAAATCTCAGGGCACTGTTACTCACAATTAGCACTGTAGCTCATACTTGGCTTTAACAATTCTGCAAATTGTATCTTTATGCTTCTTATCTACTTGTACAGTGACCACATTTTCTGCCACACTCTGTCAAAGGGTTAAACAGCTCATTTGTTTCTACCCTATTTGTGAGCCTTGTCCCTTCTTGGAATTTGATTTCTTAGATGATTCCAATCTCCTTTTTCTGATAGGCTCAAGAAAAGTTAAGGTTTTGATTATTTATGGCTTTTTAAAATTGTTACGGTTGAGAAAATGATCTTTGAAGATTTCTACATCATATGTAGATATGAAAGTTCTATATTTCCTTTAAAATCTTTTTTACTGCTTTGACTTCATACATCTCCTATCTGCAGAATGCCACTATTTCCAGTACAATATCTTTCTAGGTTTCTAGTAATGCACCTTGAAAATGAAAAGGCACCTCAGAATCTCTGTAGGTATAACTGGTCTCATCCATTTATATTTTTTCATATAATAAATTTTATTTTTAAAGAGTCTTTAGATTACAAAAAAGCTGCATCAAAAGTATAATGGATTCCATTATATCCCACCCCCTCCTACATTTTATGCTATTAATAAAATCTTACAATAGTGTTGTGCATTTGTTTCAATTGATGAATAAATATTGAAGCACTGCTGCTAACCAAAGTATATAGTTTACCTTATGGTTTATACTTTGAACCATACAAATTTATACGTTTTGACAAAATGTGTAATGGCCTGTATCCTTCATTGCAATATCATGCAGAACAATTCCAATGCACAAAAAATGCCCTATGTTTCACCTATATTCCCTCCTCCTCCTTTCAGTACCTCTGGTAACCACTATCTTTATATCAATGTTGCATGTTCTTCTGTCACTACAGTAATAATGTTTACTTTGTTCCATGGTTGCATTCCCCCCTAATGTTTGTTCATTCCTCAGCCTTGATGATGTGGGGATGGTGATGCCTGCTCTACTTCAGATTAAGAGGGGGCATAGATATTATGGTGCAGATGGTAGGAACTCTATTGCTTGCTGTAGTACATAATCTCGGTTTTTTCGTATAGGGATTATCCATCATCATCATTTTTCTCAATGTCCTGGGAAAATCTGATGAACTTGAAAGCAGGTGTTGTCCTCAACTCTGCTGAGATGCAAAGCTCAGCCAGCATATAAACAGACTGAAGATTATGTCTCTGGGAAATATATCAAATGAGTATAGTACTAGTTATAGGTTCAATAAAAGGGATAGAGGAATGATGTATAGGAAAATCATAAATGAGTCTAACTCTGATATATTGGGGAATAAGTTGTCATATACCCCAAGGTAAGGCCCACCGACAAGTGCTGATTTCATGTGGTTGTGTCCTTGCCTATAGGATCCAGATGTCTCTAGAGCTCTCGGTTTCACCCCTATTTGAGGCTTTGTTTACTGTGGCAGTTAGGGTGATCTGCCTGAGACATGCATAACTATAACCTTTGGAATGACCTCACGACTCACTTTGAAATCTCTTAGTCATAAAGAACTCTTTTATAATTAGTGGTTCCCTCTTTAGATCGGCCTTTTTCCAAATTCGTCACTGTTGGTGCTTGGGTATTAATCCCTCAGTGACAGGGAAGCTCATCCCTGAAGTCATGGCCCACACCAGGGGAAAAGGTTGTGCATTTAATTGCTGATTTTGGCTTAGAAAGAAGCCACATTTGAGTAATAAGAAGGTTTTTAGGAGGTTACTCTTAGGCAATACTTATTACTAGACTGAGTTTCAATTTTACAAGAATACGGTTCATAACTACAAGCATTACTATTGAAGGCTCGGCATATTGGTCTGTTTTCTTTTATTAGCCACTGCTTATGTATTCAAGAAATTCTTGCCCCTCTATCTGAGAAAGTAGCAGGACTTCCTAGAACAGGAATTTAATATTTTGTGGTTTATTGTGTGGGTCTCTAACCACTGAGATAACACCTTATGACAAGATGAACACATTCATATTCTATAGAGGCATGCTTAGGTGCAACCTTCCGCACACATCTCCTCACCACCAACACCTTGCACTAGTGACCCTTTCTGCTACAGATGCCAAAAGAACATTCCCACAATTGTATTATCAACCACAAACCTCCACCTCCTCAGAGTTCACCTGTTCCTTTCTCCAACCCTCCCCCAAGTTCCATTGATAGTCCAATCCAACCCCCAAACCCGACTTATCCTCACAGTCCAGCACCATCAACCCCGCTCACATCCCTGAACCACAAACACCCTCATCCACTACCAAACCATCTCCACCAACCTTATCATAGTTTCTTCCCAGATTGAACATCAGCTCACCACTCTCTACTTCCATTCTATCTCCTGGTAACCGATCTTCAATACTTTATTCCTGTGAATCTGCTCAGTATCCTTTGATCATATAATTGAGAACACACAATACTTGTCCTTTAGTGACTGGCTTACTTCACTTAATATAAGGTCTTTGAGTTAATCCAACTTGTCGCATGTGTCAAAACTTCATTACTTCTTACAGCTGTGTAATATTCCATTGTATGTATATACCACATTTTGTTATTCATTCATATGTTGATGGACACTTGGGTTGCTTCCAACTTTTGCCTATAGTGAATAATGCCGCTATGAATATTGGTGTGCAAATATCTGTTTGCATCACTGTTTTCAACCCTTCTGGGTATATTTCTAGTATTGGGATTGCTGAATCATATGGTAATTCTGCAATTAGCTTCCTGTGAAACCACCAAATTTTCCTCCACATTTGCTGCATCATTCTATGTTCCCACAAGCAGTGGATGAGTGTTCACATTCCTCCACATCATCTCCAACACTTGCAGTTTTCAGTTTTGTTTTTCTTTTTAATTAGCATCCAGTCTAATATGTGTAAGATGATATCTCATTGTAATTTTGATTGGCGTTTCCCTAATAGCTAGTTATATTGAGCATCTTTTAATGTGCTTTTTAGCCATTTGTATTTCCTCTTTAGAAAAGTGTCTATTCAAATCTCTTGCACATTTTTAAAATGGGTCATTTGCCTTTTTTTAGTTTTGGGAATTAAGCATTCTTAATATATGTTGAATATTAGACCCTTGACCAAAAAGTGGTTCCCAAATATCTCACATTGATTAGGCTGTTTTTTCACTTTCTTGAGAAACTCCTTTGAAACATAAATGTTTTTAATTTTGCAGAAGTCTCATTTATCTATATTTTCTTTCATTGCTCAAGCTTTATGTGGAATCTTTATGAAATCATTTCCTACTACAAGGACATGTAGCTTCTTCACTACATTCTTCTAGGAATTTTATGGTTTTAGCTATTATATTTAAGTCTTTGATACATTTTGAGTTAATTCTGGTATAGGGCAGGGGATGGTGATCATCTCTCATTCTTTTGGATATGGATATCCAGTTCTCCCAGCACCATTTGTTGAAGGAACCATTCAGTCCTAGTTGAGTGGACTTGGTGGCCTTCTCAAATATCAGTTGGCCATATATGCATGGGTGTTTATAAGAAATCTCAATTTGGTTCCATTTATCAGTATGTCTATCCTTGAGCCAATGCCATGCAGTTTTGACCACGGTTTTTTTTGTAATATGCTTTAAAATCAGGTAGTGTTTTTCTTTTTCAATACATTTTTGGCTATTTGGGGACTTTTACTTTCCTAAAAAATTTGATAAGTGGTTTGCCTAGTTCAGTAAAAGTGCTGTTGTAACTTTGATTGGAATTGTATTGAACCTGTAAATCAATTTGAGTAAGATAGATATCTGAATGATATTTAGTCTTTCAATCCATGAACGCGGAATATTCTTCCATTCATTTAGGTCTTCTCTGATTTCATTTGACAATGTTGTGTAGTTTTCTGTAAAGAAGTCCTTTACATCCTTAGTTAAGTTTATTCTTAGATATCTGATTCTTTTAGTTGATCTTGTAAACTGAAATTTTTCTAGATTTCATCCTCATATTGCTTGTTATTAGTGTACAGAAATGCTACTGCTATTTCCAAATTGATCTTATAACCCACCACTTTACTTAACTTGTTTGTCAGCTCTAGAAGTTGTTTTTTTTTTCTGCATTTTTCAGGGCTTTCTACATATAGGATCATGTCATCTGCAAATAGTGAAGGTTTTATTTCTTCCATTCCAATTTGTTTTACTTTTATTTCTTCTTCTTGTTTTCTTTAGGAGGCACTAGGAAATGAACTCAGGACTTCCCATGTGGGAGGTGAGCACTGAACTGTGAAAGCCATATCCACTTCCCCTCCAGTGTACTTTTAATTTATTTAATTGTGCCTTTTATCACATCACCATCATATTTGTTATCTTTTTATGTATGTTTATGATTTCTTCTGTATGTTCCCTCATTGTCTTCTTGATATCCTTTATCTCTTCCTACATGTCATTGAGTTGATTAAGGATTTTTTTGGTACATCCTTAATTAGCTGTTCCATATTGTGCATCTCCTCCATGGCTCTTCTCCCCCCGGGAGCTAGCTGGGTGCCGGACAACCATCTGGGTCACTCTCCGTGGATTCTTTCTGCTCTGGGTTAGTTGGGTGCCTGATAGGTTACCAGCTGCCTCTCCTGCTCCCCTCTCTCTCAGGCCAGTTGGGCACCTGTTACCTCATGGGCTGACTCTCTCAGCTCCCTTATCACCTGGACCATTTGGGTGCCTTTTTGCCCACCCC
>JAQZBX010055514.1:0-18404 GCA_029593785.1 Cabassous unicinctus | reverse complement strand
AAAAAAAAAAAAAAAATCAAGCACTTCACAAAAAATATAGGAATGGTCAATAAGCATGAAAAGGTTCTTGACATCATTAGTCATCAGAAAAATGACAATGAGATTACACTGACTGACAATGACAAGTATTCTTGAGGATGTGAAGCAACTGGAACTCTTAAACATTGTTGGTGAGGATGCAAAATAGTGCCAATGGAGAATACTGTCTAGCAGTTGCTAATTGATCAAACCTGTATCTACTTCATGACCCAGCAATTCCACTACTAGCCATCTACCCAAAAGAAATGAAAGCATAGATCCACACAAAGACTTGCACAGGATAATCCGAGTAGCTTATGCAAAAAGCCAAAAACTGGAAACAACTCAAACATACCATAACTGGACTACTACAATGGCCTATTGCTTAGCAAAATTTTTTACTGATATGGATAACAACATGAATGAATCTCAAAAACATGTTTTCACAGAGGAGCCCAGACACAAAAGAATATGTTCTGTAAGGTTCTGTTTCTATTATGTTCAAGAACTGGCAAAGCCAACCTGTGCTGAAAGATGTCAGAAGAGTGGTTAGTGCTGGTGAGAAGGGAAGAGAGTAGGACTGATGGGAAAGGGTCGCCAGGAAATTTTCGGGGACCCTGGAAGTGTTTGATATCTTGATCTGGGTGGTCACATAGTTGAGTTCATATGTAAAAAGTCATTGATCTGCACTCTTAAGATTTGTTCGTTTTATTGTATGGAAATCATACCTGAATAAAGCACTAAAAAGGAAGGGGGCAGGGAAGCACTATCTTTAACATCTACCAAAAAAGAAAGCAAGCATTAAATATATTAATGTATTAAATATTTAATATATATAAATAAAATAAGGGATCATTTAAATGGCCCATTCAATTATAATTATTTCATCAGAAAAATGTCCATCTAACATATATTAATTTTAAAATATAATTTATATTTTAAGATATATTTGAAGACAACATTTGGAGAGGTATATCTTATTTAAAAAATTATTCTTGGGGAGCAGATGTTCAAGAGATTGAGCGCCTGCTTCCCACATGGGAGGTCCCAGGTTTGGTCCCCGCTGCCTCCTAGAAACAGAAACAAACAACAAGCAAACAAACAAGAGGAACAGCTCAGGGGAGCCTATGCAGTTCCATGGTTGAGCGCCATCTTCCCACATGGGAGGTCCCAGGTTCAACCCCCAGCCCCAGCACCAAATAAATAAATAAATAATCAATCTTTGTCTCTCAGACGATCTTTTTCTGAAAATTAGTTAAACAGTACCATTGTCATTGACTTTTTATTAGATTTTGATATTGATTTTCTCTGTTTCTAATGTTATTCTTTTTATTTTTTTATTTTTTAAAAGATACTTAGATTACGTAAATGTTACACAAAAACATAGGGATTCCCATACGCCCCACCTCCCACACCTCCCACACCTCCCACAACCTCCCATATAAACATCCTTCATTAGTGTGACACATTAATTGCAATTGATAAACACATCCTGGGGCTTTGCCATTAAGCATGGACCATAGTTCACATTGTAGACCACACTCTCCCACACAGTTCTGCATGTTATATGATGATATAAAATGGCCTATATATGTCGTTGCAATGTCACTCAGGACAATTCCCAAGTCCCGAAGAAGCCCCTGTATTACAACTGCTTTTCCCTTTCTCTGCCCGCAGAGCCTCCAGTGGCCACTGGCTCCACATCAATGTTGTAATTTCTTCCATTGCTTGAATCACAATATGTCTATAGTAGAATATGGACAACGGCCATCCCAGGGAATGGAGAGAGTCTGCAGCTGCAGGCAGGATAATCCCATCCATCTTCCCCATGGGATATAAGCCCCCTCTCAGTTGGAGGTGGAGTGGACATCACCATCCCAGACTCCTCAGGATGGGGGGAAGAGCTATGGACTAGAGTGGACTTACTTGTTATTCTTTTTAAACCACCCGGAGGAATAAATAATAGGGACAACTCTCCTTCGGAAGCAGGTTTGTGAAGTGGACTTGCATTTCAGGAAGCACTAATACACCTGAGGCTTTTCTCTTCCCTCATTTCCAGCAAGATTCCATACAGTGGGTTTATAACAGCATTGAAAGTGCTCAGGAAGACCTTCAAAAATCCAACTCCAAACCCCCTGGAGACGAAGCAGGGGATGCTTTTGACTGCAAAGTAGAAGGTATGCACCTTCTTTTTCTCCTCATTTGCTTATAGTATTCTTTTTTCACTGTGCCTTGTCCCAATTATTGAAGGTCTTATGTACTCAAGCCACTTTCAGTCATTATCGCCAAATGCACCAATTACATAAGTAATAGTAGCTAATGTATAATAACTATATCTTGTTAGGCACTTTATTAGATGTTTTACATTCATTATCTCATTGAATCATCAAAAAATAAAATTTCATAATGTAGATGCAATTATCATTAGTTTTTACAGATGAAAAAATTGAAGCCTATAGAGGTTAAGTGACTTGCCCAGGCTAGTAAGTGGTAGAAAGGATTCAAACTCAAGTTTTAATGTGCTCCGTGTAGAGTTTAAGTGTTGCCTAGAACCTTGCCACTGCAATGTAGTTCACAGACCAACAGCAGGAGCAGACCTGGAAGCTGAGAACAAAGGCAGACTCTCAGCCCCATCCCTGATCTACTGAAGCAGGATCTCCCTTTTTAACAAGCTCTGATCTGACACATTAAGACTTGAGAAGCAGGGGTTTAAGGGTCCATAGTTACGTTAAAAATACTTTGTAGATTCGTGTAATTTTTAGTGTATTCTATCATGAGCAGCAACAAAAACGGGCAAGCTAATGTGAAAATGAGAGAGAGAGATTGAGAGATCTTTTGATAAGGATTCTTGTCCTTTCTGTTTGTTGTTGTTGTTTTTTTCCCAGTACAGCAAACCAGCAAATTACTGCATTCAGTGGCTTCCTTTCCAAGGATAAAGAGACTGAGGCAATTACATTTGTGTCTGTATTTACCAAATACCTTGAGCTGTTGTTTCAAAACTTTTTCACTGAAGCCTTTGAATCCTCTCTTACATTTTCTTGGTGTCTTCCCACTCATATTGTTGATGGATGTCTCAGGACATTTTAATAGTACTATTAGTTTCTTCCAAACCAGCCCAGGCGGATAATTCCCTTTATACCCTGGTCATATGGGAGTGACTAGGCAAAGCTATTTTCCCCTCCACTCCTGGACTGCCACATGGTTGGATCCTCCCTAGCTAAGTCATGGGCAATAATCAGAAATGTCTCAACCCTGTTGCAGCAGTAAGATTGATTATCAAACTTTTTCCAAGACAAATCCCAGCACTCTATCCTAAGGTTTTTATTTATCATTTGCAGTTAGGTTTTGCAAGTCAATGTTGATGCCACGTTGGAAGGTGTTACACTAGGTTGATACGATGCTTTGGGAATTGATTTCTAGCTATTCTCGGACTTAATTATTATAAGGTAAACCAATGTTTTAGTTTGCCAGGGCTATTGTAACAAAACATCACAGACCAGCTGACTTAAACAACAGAAATTTATTGTCTCACAGTTCCAGAGGCTAGAAATACAAAATCAAGGTGTCGGCAGGGCCATGCTTCCTCTTAAAGGGGAGAATCTGTTCCATGCTTCTCCCCTGGCTTTGGTGGGCGCCCAGCAATCTATGGCATTCCTTGTCTTGTGGTGGCATGACTCAATCTCTGACTCCATCACATGCCTCCTCTCTCTGTCTCTGTCTCATAGGGTCCAGATTTTGTCTTGATTAAGGACACTAGTCATATTGTATTAGGGCCCCCCAGTCCAGTTTGGATTCATCTTAACTAATAACATCTCTATAAAGAACCTATTTACAAATAAGTTCACGTTCACAGGACCAGGGCTTAGGACTTGAACATGTCTTTTTGGGGGACACAGTTCAACCCATACCAACAAATATTTTACTTTTGCCTATTTAATATTTACTGTTTCTACTATTCTAGAGTTTCACTGCTTTTAGTAAACTAATATTCTATTTTTGATTATTTAATATTTAATTTTAGGTTTCTCAGCAGCCTCTTCCTTAATGGTTTTAGTTGTTTTCCACCCACTGACTGACTATTAAGTAGGTCACAAAGTTATAGACAGAAATTCAGATGAAAATTTTATTATGATGGGTAATGAAAAATTTTCTCAATGAGTAAGACACCACTTGGGGAAATTTGGGCACCTTTCCTGTAGAAAGAATGACCCTTACATCTCATTTCTGCTTCTTCAATATGGCCTTCTTTATACTTTTTTGCTATTTTGAGAAAATATCTGTCCAATGTTTGAGGCAATTTTAGAAACCCTAACTTCATGACATGCATGCTTTTAATGAAAAAAATTCATTATTGTACATATAATATTTATATTGGTATAAATGTGTACACATATGGTTCACAGGTCAAAGTAGATGTGCAAAGATTAGACTAGTCTTGTTAGGTGGAGAACTTTGGAATAACTCAAATATATGTTTCTTTTTCAAATTGGTCTAATATTTTTTAAAATGTAACAAGAATAGATGCTTTCAGTTAACATACCAGATTTAGCCATTCTTTTGAACTCTTTAAAAACTTATTGAAGAGGCGCAAAATTCAAGAGGCTAACTAACCATTCATGGATACACTAAGTTAAACCTGTCTTTATTCCAGAAGTAATCGACAAGTTTAACACCATGGCCATCATTGATGGGAAGAAGGAGCACGTGAGTCTGACGGTGGATAACGTCCACCTGGAGTACGGGGTGGTCTATGAATACGACAGCACGGCTGGGATAAAGTGCAATGTGGTGGAGAAGATGATTGAGCCCAAGGGTTTCTTCAGCTTAACTGCCAAGGTACCAATGATCCTGGGAAAACAAAGTTGCTTGTTCTAAAGAAAGCAACTGAAATGGCCTTTTTTAAAACTTTTTTAAAAAATGAACTGTCAGCTCATTCATCTTCTTTTCAGTCTTTATTTTCTCCCCATAACTCATTATACGTATAGTCTTCCTTTTTATTGGTCCTATTTAGAAGGTAGCATTAAATTAGATGGGACTTTTATCTAGGAGAATGTTAGGTAACATGGCGAAGGCTTCACTACTCTTGAGTTTTCTGTGTCTGTTAATTCAGCACCATGAATACCTTTCAGATGGTTTTCATGAGAGGTGGTGCTTTTTTGAAGGCACATGATCCTCTGAAGAGTATCTGAAGTAGTGAAACACATGGCAAGATATCAAATTCAGTTGTCTCCTGTTTATCTCATGAGGTCAGTTTATGAATCGATCCGCAAGCATTTATATGCTTCTTGGTTGGGAAGACATCATCATAAGGTTATAGGGACATCATCATCTCCAACAAGATAGGGAGGGAGGGAGAGAGTCATCATCAAATGGAGATAACATATGGGGAGGGAGAAATGACCCTGTACTTGCTTTTCAAGGCCTTTCTATGAGGTCAATCAATCAAACTCCTACTGTATCCTCCACAGGTCTGTGCTTTGGTTATTCATTCTGCTTTTATATCATCTTATGGTAACTCAGATTTTATAAGAAAAACAAGACATAGTTTCCCTACTTTTATTTTTATTTTGAGACATAGCTTCCCTACTTTTATTTCTACACTTCAATTTTTGTTTAAAATACATGTAGTTAAGAGAGATTTAACATTTATAACATTTAAAAAAATTTAATTGGAGCAATTAATATAGAGAGCTCCAAATACAATATTTCAAAAAATAATATGTATTTTTTACCTTCTAAAAGTCAACTTTAAAAAAGCCCATCATTTTGGTGATATTGTACCACTGTATGTATCTATTGCTATAAAGCATATATCTTCAAATTGCAGCCCCCTTTCCAAGTACATTACTATTAAGAGGATCCATCTAAGAGTTTGGGATACAATTATTGTAATTATTTTATCTCATTTTCTAGCTATTTCAAGTTCACAAAATTACAGATTTATTTTATATATGACCACTGCAAAAGCTAGTACTGCAAATATAATTTCCATTTTACACATGAAGACAAAGAATTTAAGAAATTTTATCAAAGTCACACTGCTAATGATAAAGCCATCTCTAATTTCTAGACTAGTGAGTAGACAAAATCATTCTCCATATTCTTCATGGCAGGGAAGTGGGGGTGGTGAGGAAGCTCAAATAAACAACATCTATCATCTATATATCTGAACTCTCACACAGTACTATAAAAATATCAGGTAAGAGTATGATGCTTGTGATCTTTGGAGAGTCAAAAATGCTACATGCAAATATACCACATATTCTTAATTCATTGGAAGTTCTCAGTGATATATGACACACACACAAACATGTACGTACAAAAGCTGCCTTACAAATGGATCAAATAGACAAAAACAATTCACTAATTGAAAACATCATGTGTATGCTTTTGTCTGATGATTTTATCAGATGTAGCTCTGCCAATTCAGGTGACATTGATTTGCCCCTTAGAAAGATAATTTCTTCCTATTTATTCATTCCATTGGCAAACCTTTTTAAAATGCACTCTGTATGCTGGGTTCTACTACCAAATTGACAAAAAATATAAATAAATGTTCTGAATAACTCTGACTAAAGTTTAGGGAATGTGTTCCCACAGCTGAGTATATTGACTTATCCAGCAGGGAGTCTTTGAAGTCCACTCGGTGCCCCCAAGCAGGCTTTTATAGCCAGGGGAAGGCAAAATGGCACAGCCCAAACAGACAAATTAAGTCACTTTGTGCCAGTGATTTACTGAGCACAGAAATCCCAGACTATTAAAAGAGGAGCTCCAAGAAGAGTCACCCTCCATTGTCAAATTATGAAAGCTTTATTTGACTAAAATTTTGAGGTTTTTTAAAATTGTTGTCTTGTTTCATTTTGTTTTGTTTTTATTT
This sequence comes from Cabassous unicinctus, assembly GCA_029593785.1. Taxonomy (NCBI): domain Eukaryota; kingdom Metazoa; phylum Chordata; class Mammalia; order Cingulata; family Chlamyphoridae; genus Cabassous; species Cabassous unicinctus. The sequence goes on along the minus strand of JAQZBX010055514.1, from coordinate 11,509 downwards.
ACATGTGTGTACGTGTATGTTTTCATTACTACAGATTCTTGAAGCCCTGGCTAAAAGTGATGATCATTTTGTACAGAACTGTACTAGCCTGAGCTCTTTAAATGAAGTGATTCCTACCGACCTTCAGAGTAAATTCAGTGCCATGTGCAGGGAAAAAATTGAGCACATATGTCAGAGAATATCTAGCTATAAAAAGGTGAAGTGCATTCCGTTACATGACAATCTCTTTCTCCTTGTGCCTGCTCTTTGGGCGTCTTGCTCCTCCTTGTGGCTTTCTCTGACTTCTGGTTTCTTCTCTTTATAAGGCTTCCAGTAACATGGCTTAAGGCCCACCCTAATTCAGTTGGGCCATACCTTAACTAAGAATATTATTTTCAAGAGATCCTATTTATATGGGTTTGCATCCACAGGAATGCAAAGATAAAGAACATATCTATGTTGGGACACATAATTCAGTATACCACGAGCAGGTTTAAATTTTTTTTTCTATTTACATTAATAGAAGAAGATAATTAAATTATTTCCCTCAAAATGAGATTTGTTGCTTAACATTTGGTGCAGCCAGACTAGGAAATATTATTTATTTCAATGTGTATGAATATGAGCTAACGATATATGTTTTGGAATGTTGTTCCTGATACAGTAAGTGGTAAATAAGCCCACATATGTCTATATATGTCTGTATGAAAACAAAGATATGTGTGAATGATTACTTGAGAGACCTTGGAGAGAATGGGGCGAATGAATGGAAAAGGGATTTTTTTTTTTTCCCCTAAACATTTCCAATTATGTTTAACTTGTTTAATTGAATGTGTATTGCTATTGTAAGTTTTTAAAAATCCTTTTGCATAAAAGGAAAAATAATATGCAAGATCACTGTTTACGCTTGGCGATACTGTGTTAATCTTTCCAAGAGTGTTGGGCTCAATTCACCTGTTTGCATTTGGGAAAGATTCCAGGAATATGCCTTCTTGGAGTTGAAGGACAAAAGATTCTCCTTTTACTTCTCCTTCCTTTATAAGATGTGATGGTGCTTTGAAGTAAAATTCAAAAGCTCTAGACAAATGCAAATTAGCATCATTCTCCTTTGAACACATCTTGAAAAAGAGAATGATTTGGTTTCAGAGATGGGTCAGTATAAGGTATGATATGGGCGCCGGCAGATTCTGAGTGTAGAGCTAGTCACTTCTGCATTGTCAATTCTCTTTGCTTTCCTTTTTACCTTCTTCTCTCCATTCCTCCATACAACAAAAGGATTTAAGGTAGCTTAAACAAATATACGTGAAAAAAGGTAACCAATAAATGAAAATTTTTTTAAAACTTAGGATTAGGGTATTTTAGGTAGGATATTGAATCAGCTGCTTCTAAAAGGACCAAAATAACACAGACTGGGAACAAGAAAGTTTTTCTCACTCACATAAGAGTCCAGCCAGATAGGAGTCCATGGGAATAGGGCACCTGTGCTTGATGATCTTCTAGGGATCCGTATTCTTGCTTTCTCTCCTAGGATATTGCCTCTTCTGCAAGGTTAAGGCTGGCCCAGCACCACCATGTCTGTTAAAACCCCTTAGGGGAAAGAGTGGAGAGTAAAGAGTTTCTTATTGAGGGCATGAACCAGCTGTTGTTCACATCACTCCCGCTCATATCCTACTCATCAAAGGGTCACATTTAGCATGAGGGAAACTGGGAGATGTACTCTCAATATAGGCTCTATGTGCCCAGCTAGAACTTAGGGATTTTATTACTAAGAAGGGTGAATGGATGCTTGAGGATAATTAGCAGTGTCTATACAGGGGAAGGCTATATTAGAATAGATGGTATAGACCACCAGGAAAAAAAAAAGGTCACAGGTAAGCAGCTCCAAAATTCCATGTAGTTGCTAACGTGGAATGCTAAGTTTGGCTTTCAGCTTCCTGGGAGTCAAAATGAAAAGGGAAGCAGTCTATTACATATTTATAAGTACCTGTCTGAAATACGCATGTTTCTTAAGAGAAACATAGCTTTTTTTGCACTGAGTTTCATAAGAAAATATTTTCTCATGAGAGACTTCGTAGAGATGATGCTAAAAAATGTCACAGGCCTTGCCCAAAGATATATCCCTGCAGAAGAACCCGCAATTCATTTTCTGGCAGATATTTCTTTAATGCTACCTTTAATAAAAGCCAATGGCATGAGGCAAAAACTCCATTTCATGACAGCAAATTTGTTGAAGGATAGGACAGGAAGAATAGAGAAATGTTTTCAGTAAATGCTTACTTTTTATTTAGGCAATAGGGCATTATAAGAGTTACACTGGAACTCTTGCCCTCCTACACCTATAACCTATCTGGGAAGAAAGGTCAAAATATGGGAAATAATAATAATGCCAGCTACAAACCAACTAGAATGTGCCACAACGAGTGGCTGAATGCACTGGCACCACACAGCCCTGATCTACATGATGGTGCTCCCTTGAAATAAGTTTGTGCTACCAAGGTATTTGGGCATTTATGAGATGTTACATAGTTGGCTTATATTGTATAATCTCACCAAAACAGTGACATGAGACACACATACCCATTGTATCAATGAAGTCACTGAGGCTCAGAGTGGTCAAGTAACTTGCCCAAAGGCATACAGCTGGTGACAGCACTGGAATTCAAACTCTCCTGCTTCTTATCCTAAAGCTAGGTGTTGCTTGTTTACCTGTGTTTGACATTCTGCTCAAATGTGCTAAACAGTTTGGTTCTGACGACAATGGTGTCAGCAAATGCTAGCTCTTATAAGTTGGAGAGGTATGTTAGGTGAAGAGGTGGAAAGATGGCACTTAAGTAAAAGGAAATATCACAAGTAAAGGTAAAGATGTAGGAATGAGGATGATGTTTGTGATATAGAATCGGCAAATTGCCTGGATTAGAAGGAGAATTTGGTTTAGTTGCAGTTGTAAAAGAAAATGGACAAAGTCATGTTTTTGCAGTGATATTTTGGAATGGCACGATGAGAAGATTTGCTTGTAAGAAAATCACTTTGGCAGCAGTATGGAGAAAGTGTGGGGGAAGAATCAAAGTGGGGAGATTGCCAATTAGTCCAAACCTGTTGAGAAAAAGTTGGTGACTTGCACTGGGTAGACACTCTGGAGATGGAGAGAAAAGGATCAATTCACACACACACACACACGCACACACACAATTTTATAATGACTTAGTTATGGCAGATGAAGAAGGTAACATTTCTTGGTTTCTAACAATAATACAATTTGATATAAACTGAGGAGTGTGTGTTGTGGGACATTAGAATTAAATGGCACAGGGTTTTGGTGTGTTTGGGTTTTTTGGGGCCTAAATTTGGGGGATTCTCAAAAATGTCTTCTTGGTGAACGAGAAGTATCTCCTATTTACTCAGGAGTAACTGGGAGCCTGGGAGGCTTTTAAAGCAAAGATGGACTGACTAATGAGCAGTGTTTTATCTGACAAGAATAATATAACTCAATTATCGAAAGATCTTTTCCTGTTTGTGCCTCAAAACAGGCATGTATACTGACTCTTATCCTGCTTCTTAGACAGGTTAAAGATTTGCGTAAGGTCGCAAGTAGCAGCCTGGGTATTAGTCCTGTGGAATGCTGTCTCATTTGTTTTTATTTTATTAATTTTTTTTTAATTAGAGAAGTTTTTGGTTTACAGAATAATCATGCAAAAAATACAGGATTCCCATACACTCCCACCCCCACCAACAGTTTGCATTGGTGTGAAACATTTGTTACAATTGTTGATAGCACTTCTAAAACAGTTGTACTATTTTTTAACAGTAGTAGCCAGCAATTAAGAGATTCTATGTTCTAGCCACTGTGTGAGGCAATTTAAACACCTAATACATAGGGCTGTGCAAGGTGTCCTATATATTTAATTTTATTATTTTATTTTAATTTATTTTATTTTAACTTAGTTTAATTCTAATTTATTTTAATTAATTTTAATTTTAAATTAGAGAAGTTTTAGGTTTACAGAAAAATCATGTAAAAAATACAACATTCCAATATACCTCTCTATTGTTGGCACTTTGGATTAGTGTGGTTCCTTTGTTACAATTAATGAAAGATTTTTAAATAGTACTATTAACTATCATCCATTGTTTACATTATATACCACTTTCTTATTAACACCTCTATTATTGTCATACATTTGTTATAATTCATGAAAGAACTTTCAATTAATTGTACTATTAAATATAGTCCATCAACTACAATAGGGTTCACTGTTATATATTTCTATGTTTTATCTTTTAGTTTTTATTATAGTTACATATATGACCTGAAGTTTCCACTTTTAACCACATTCACATATATAATTCAGTGCTGTTGATTACACTCACAATAATGTGCTACCATCACCACCATCCATTTCCAAACCTTTACAATAAAGCTAAATAGAAAATCTGTACAAATTAAGCATGAACTCCCCTTTCTCCACCCCCAGTCTATCTCCTGGTAATCTATATTGTAGATTCTAAATCTTCAAGTTTGCTTATTATAAATAGTTGGTATCAGTGAGATTAAACAATACTTGTCATTTTGTTTCTGGCTTATTTCACTCAGCCTAATATCCTCAAGGTTCATGTTGTCACATGTATCAGGACTTCATTCCTTTTTACAGTTGAATAATATTCCATTGTGTAGCAGTTTGGCAGTTTGATGTAGTTATGAATTCCAAAAATAGATATTGGATTATGCTTGTAAACTGGTCTGCTAATCTGGGCATGATTAAGTTATCATTAGGGCGTGGACTGGGCCACAGCAGTAGGGTGTTGAGCCCTACCCCTTGGTGGGTGGGGAATCAAATATAAAAGGCATGGCAAAGGACAGAGTTGGAGCAGTTCTGATGTTGGAGTTTTGATGCTGGAGCCCAGGGAGGCGAGCACATGGAGGAGCTTGGTCTTGAGGAAGGAGAGAAGGCCCCCGGATGGAGACGAGCCATTCGCCTGAGAGTTCACAGCTGGCCTTGTGGAGAGAGGCAGAGCCTAGAGGGCCTCATAGTCTACAGCTGACCTTGTGGAGGAAACAGAGGAGCTAAGCCCAGAGAGAAACGCAGCCCTGGGAAGAGAAGAACCCAAGAAGCCTGAACCCTGGCAAATGTCGGCAGCTGCCTTGCTCCAACATGTAGCAACAGACTTTGGTGAGGGATGAAACTTATGCTTTATGGCCTCGTAACTGTAAGCTTCTACCCCAAATAAATACCCTTTATAAAGACCAACAGATTTCTGGTATTTTGCAGCAGCACCCCTTTGGCTGACTAATATACATTGTATATATATATACCACATTTTGTTTATCCATTCATCAGGCAATGAACACGTGGGTTACTTCCATCTTTCGGCAATTGTGAGTAATGTCATTATGAACATTGGTGTGCAAATGTCTGTCTAAGTCCCTGCTTTCAGTTCTGAGTGTATATGTAGTAGTGGGATTGCCAGGTCATATGGTAATTCTATACCTAGCTTCCTGAGGAACTTCCACACTGTCTTCTACAGAGGCTGCACCGTTTTACATTCCCACCAGTTATGAATGAGTGTTCCTATTTTCTCCATATCCTCTCCAACACTTGTAATTTCCTGTTTGTTTGTTTTTAATAGTAGCTATTCTAGTGGGTGTGAAATGATATTTCATTGTGGTTTTGATTTTCATTTCCCTAATATCTAGTGATGTTGAGCATCTTTTCATGCACTTTTTAGTCATTTGTATATCTTCCTTGGAGAAATGTCTATTCAAGTCTTTTGCCCATTTATAAATTGGGTTGTCTTTTTCATGTTGAATTGTAGGATTTCTTTATATATTCTGGATAGTAAATCCTTATCAGATATGTGATTTCCAAATATAGTCTCCCATTGATTATGTTGTTTTTTCACTTTTGTGACAAAGTCCTTTGAGGCACTAAAGTTTTTAATTTTGAGGAGGTCCCATTTATCTATTTTTTTCTTTCATTGCTTGTGCTTTGGTTATAAAGTCTAAGGAACCTAACAAGATCCTGAAGATGATTCCCTATATTTTCTTGTAGGAGTTTTATAGTCCTGGTTCTTATGTTTAGGTCTTTGATACATTTTGAGTTAATTTTTGTGTATGGTATAAGATATATCATACTCTTTCATTCTTATGCATATGAATATCCAGCTCTCCCAGCACCATTTGTTGAAGAAGTTATTCTTTCCCAATTGAGTGGACTTGGCAACCTTGTCAAAAATCATTTGGCCATAGGTGTGAGAGATTATTTCTGAACTATCAGTTCTGTTCTATCAGTTGATATATCTATCCTTGTGCCAGTGCTATGCTGTTTTGACCACTGTAGCTTTGTAATATGCTTTAAATTCAGGAAGTGTGAGTCTTCCAACATTGTTCTTCTCATCAAGATGTTTTTGGCTATTTGGACCTCCTTTCCCTTTCAAATAAATTTGATAATTGGCTTTTCCATTTCTGCAAAGTAAATGTTAAAATTTTTGTTGATATTGCATTGAATCTGCAAATCATTTGGGGTAGAATTGACATCATAACAATATTTAGTCTTCCAATCCGTGAACACAGAATGCCCTTCCATTTATTTAGGTCTTTGATTTCTTTTAGCAATGTTTTAAGGTTTTCTGTTTCAAGTCCTTTATATCATTTGTTAAATTTATGTCTAGATATTTGATTTTTTTAGTCGCTATTGTAAATGGAATTTTTATCATTGATTTCCTCCTCAGCCTGCTCACTATTTGTGTATAGAAACACTACTGATTTTTGTGTGTTTATCTTGTAACCTGCCATTTTGCTGAATTCATTTATTAGCTCTAGTAGCTTTGTTCTAGATTTTTCAGGACTTCCTAGATACAAGATCATGACATCTACAAAGTGAAAATTTACTTTTTCTTTCCAATTTGAATGCCTTTTATTTCTTTTTCTTGCCCAATTGCTCTGACTGGAACTTCCAGTATTAGGTTCAATAACAGTGGTCAAAGTAGGCATCCTTTTCTTGTTTCAGATCTTAGAGGGACAGTTTTCAGTCTTTCACCATTGAGTATGATGTTAGCTGTGGGTTCTTCATATATACCCTTTATCATGTTGAGGAAGTTTCTGTCTATTTCCATTTTTCTAACTGTTTTTATCAAGAGAAGATGCTGAATTTGGTCAAATGCCCTTTCTTCATCAATGGAGATGATCATATATTTTTTCCCCTTTGTTTTGTTGATATGATATATTATATCAACTAATTTTCTTATGTAGAGCTACCTTTGCATACCTGGGATATAGCCCACATGATCATGGTGTAAAATTATTTTGATGTGCTGTTGGATTCGATTTACTAGTATTTTGTTGAGGATTTTTGCATCTGTATTCATAAGAGTAATTGGTCTGTAATTTTCTTTACTTGTGGTATCTTTATCCAGCTTTGGTATTAGGGTGAAATGGACCTCATAGGATGAGTTAGTGTTCCCTCCTCTTCATTTTTTGTAAGAGTTTGAGCAGGACTGGCATTAATTCTTTTTGGAACAATTGGTAGAATTCACCTTTGATACCAGCTGGTACTGGGCTTTTCTTTACTGGGAGATATTTGATGACTGATTTAATCTCTTTGTCTGGAATTGGCCTGTTGAGGTATTCTGTTTCCTGTATAGTCAGTGTAGGTTGTTCGTGTGTTTCTAAGAATTTGTCCATTTCATCTAGGTTATCTAATTTGTTGGCATACAGTTGTTCCTAGTATCCTTTTATGAACCTTTCTATTTCTATTGGGTCAGTAGTAATTTCCACCCTCTCATTTCTGATTTTATTTGTCTTCCCTCTTTTTTTCTTTGTCACTCTAGCTAAGGGCTTATCAATTTTATTGATCTTTTCAACAAACCAACTTTTGGTTTTGTTAATTCTCTCTATTGCATTTTATATTCAATTTAATTTGTTTCTCCTCTAATCTTTTTTTAAAAATTTTTATTAGGTGCCAGGAACTGGGGATTGAGCCTGGGACCTTGTATTTGCGAAGCCTGCACTCAATTACTGAGCCACATTGGCTTCCCTGAGTTGTTGTTTTTTTTTCATTTGTTTTGCTTGTTGTTTTGCTTTTTTGCATCAGGAACCAAACCTGGGACCTCCCATTTGGCACTCAACTGCTTGAGCCACATCCTCTCCCCTCCTCTAATCTTTGATATTTCTTTCCTTTCCCTTGCTTTGGTATTGGTTTGCTGTTCTTTTTCTAGTTCCTCCAGGTGTACTATTATATCTTTGATTTTTAGCTCTTTCTTCTTTTTTAATGTAAGCATTTAGGTCTATAAATTTTCCCCTCAACACTGCATTTGCTGCATCCCATAAGTTTTGATATGATGTGTTCTTGTTTACATTCTCAAGATATTTATTGATTGCCCTTGCAATTTCTTCATTGACTTACTGATTGTTTAAGAGAGTCTTATTTAACTTCTATATATTTCTGGGTTTTCCAGTTATTTGCCTGTTATTTATTTCCAACTTCATTTAATTATGGTTAGAAAAGATGCTTTGTATAATTTCAATCTTTTTAAATTTATTGAGACTTGTTTTGTTACCCAACATGTGGATTATATTAGAGAATGATCCATGTGCACTTGAGAAGAATATATATTTTGCTGTCTTGGGGTGCAATGTTCTGTACATATCTCTTAGGTTTAGTTCATTTATCATATTATTCAAGTTCTCTGTTTCCTTATTGATCTTCCATCTAGGTCTTCTTTCTATTGATGAGAGTGGTATATTGAAGTCTCCAACTATTTTTGTAGAGATGTCTGTTTCTCCCTTCAGTTTTGCCAATGTTTGCCTCATGTATTTTGGGGTACCCATAGTGGTTAGATGCATAAATGTCTTATGATTATTATTCTCCTTGGTGGATTACCCCTTTTATTAATGTATAGTGGCCTTCTTTGTCTCTTATAAAAGCTTTTGACTTAAAGTCTATTTTGTCCAATATTAGTGTAGTGTCCCCAACTCTTTTTTGACTACTATTTGCATGGAATATCTTTTTCCATCCTTTTACTTCCAACCTATTTGTGTTTTTGGGTCTAAAGTGAGTCTCTTATAAACAACATATAGTTGGATCATGCTTTTTTATTCATTCTGCTAATCTGTGTCTTTTGATTGGGGAGCTTGTCTTCTTTGTTTTTATTTGTAACTTAGAAACAAAGAGAAACTTTTAGTTACCTAGGGCTTAAGTGCTTTAAAAGCTATCCTTTTCATCAGCCCTTCTTGACCATAAACATATTTAGAATAACTGACTACCTTCTTACTAGAGAAACAGGGTTATCAAGAGAATATTCTGAGAATCTTTCCTTTCTGAGTAGGATTTAGACACCTAAGATAATAGCCCTGGTCATATATGGCTAGTGCATTCGTGTTTCACATTGATATCAATGAAACGATAATTTCCACATATTTACTCTTAAACTATTTTTAGCAACTTATTTTTCTTCCAGATGAAGATTTCACATACCCCTTTTTTTGCGAAATAAAATGTATCCATAGAAACTAAAATCTCAGAGTCCTGGCTTGGCTTTATTTTGATGCTAAATGTTTCAGGTTTTAAGAATAAGGACCAGTTGGTTTGTCATTTTTCTATAACCTGTCTGCTGTGATCGTAATAGATTTCCTGGCCTGTTGTGCAGACCACAGCTGTTTTTTAGCACATGTATGAGAGGAGTTTGGACCTTAATGGTGACCTGAGTGACTCATAATCAGGCATTTATTCTTTGCGAGACAGGATGTGTGGGCGACTCCAGTGTAAAAATATGCACTGTTTGGAAGAATGCTTTCTCCCAAAATTTTTCTTAGAACCCTTCTTAATTCTGGATTAATTCTTCTGTTTTCAAATAATTACATAATTGGGCTTATTTTTGGTATATAGGATGCTTCCTTAGATAAAATTGTTTAATGAGCATTCATAGCTAGTTCCTGTTTACACAAAAATGGGACAGGAAATCTTACTTTGGATGTCTCAAGTACATTTATTTATTAATGTCACATAATCTTCAAACTGATATATGGATTGAAATTATAGTGCTGGAAAAGTGTGGGCAAAATCCCTCTCCATGTCCCTTTTCCCCCCAAAAATAGTCCAATACAAATCTTTTATAATTCCATGCCAATGGGGTTTTTTACATTTAATTGAAATGAGAGAGTATCTGCAAAATGATAGTGTACCCCTCTATTATTTTTTACTTTTAGTCACATGAAATATAATTGTAATTGGATTTAAATATGATCCAATTATTAATGAATTAATAGTTTAATTTTTAATGAATTAGCTATCAATGCATTAAAAACCTGAAGTTCTGGCTCTAAAAATGGATTATTCCTGTCAATATACAAAAATGCCTTAATATCACCGATTTAAAAAGTAAAAACTTTCCTTCACCCCTGTACTCCCCTTTTCCTACTGTTCCATTTCTTTGGTCTCGTCACAGAAGGTCTTATGGGAAAAGCTATAGATACCTGCTACTCACCTTTCATTCTCTTCAGCACACTCCAGTTGGGCACCATTCACTTCCATGTAAAAGAATTGGCTCTTTTTAGGGGTTTCAAACAACCTGTATCTTGCTGAAGCAAATCTCTCATTCAGGGTCCTCATATTATTCATAGTCTCAGTACGATCTGACACAGTTCTAACTTCTATTTAGCAGTTCTTTATGGCACTACAGCATGCCTGGTTTTTGTCCTTCCTCATCGCAGTTCATCCATAATCTCCATGCTGGTTTCTCCTTTTCTTTCTGACCTTTTAATATGGCAGAGCACAGGGGCTCAAGTCTTGGTCTTCTCCTTTTCTCTCTCTACTCTCAATCTCCTTGCCATCTCATTCAGCAGTCCTTTTGAGTCTTAGCAGTATCTCAGACTTCACATGTTCAAAATTAACCCCTAAATCCCCACCCCTCTGCAGTTCACCCATCTGCTGTCTTTTCAATCTCAGATTACAATTTATCCTCCTTGCTCAGAATAAAACCCTTGAATACCTTCTTGACTCTTCTGTCTTAAGCCATTCTCTTGACTCTACCTTCAATATGTGCAGCCCTTTCTCACTGCCTCTGTTACTCACAGCCCAGCCACTATCATCTCTTTCCTGGAAGTGGTCTCCTTGCTTCCAACCTTGCCTACCTACAGCGTGTCCTGCAGTGGTTGTGTATCTCAATCACGGTAAAAGCCGAAGTCCTTACGGTGGCCTGTGGGCCCTGCCTCATCTGTGCCCTACCCCCCTCCCCTCCAAACCTGTCTCATTCTATTCTCCCCCCCTTACATTCTGCTCTCACCACACTGGTCTCACCACTCCTCCTTTGGGGCTTTTCCTCTGCCAGGAATGCTCCTCTCCTGGATATCCACATTTCTAACCCTCACTTCCTTCAAGACTGTGCTCAGATGTCTGCTTCTCCGTGCAGGCTCCCCTGACCACCCTGATTACAATTGGCAATCCATTCTACACTTCGCCTCTGAAACTCCCATCCCGCTTACCCAGCCTACTTTTTTTTTTGTCAATTGCATTTATTATCTTCTAACATTATATAA
>JAQZBX010055513.1:0-11628 GCA_029593785.1 Cabassous unicinctus | reverse complement strand
TAATTATAATAATCATAATGACGATGGTGATCGTACAATGAATTTATGAGCTGGGCTCTGGCTTATATCCATTCGTTGACATTTATCCTTGGGCAAGTTGCAGAAACTCTGTAGGCCTCCATTTCTTTACATGTAAAACCTAGTTAATTATGGTATCTACCATATAGAATTGTGAGAACCAAAGCATGTGAGGTGCTTGGCCCACTACCAAGGTAAATGCTCAAACAATGTTGACTTCTGAGAAGGACTTATGTCAGTTTCTGAGGAACACAAATCGAACTGTTGGAGCTGAGATTTGAACACAGGGCTCTCAGGCTCCAAAGACATCCCATAATCTGAGCTGTAAGGCAAGCAACTGTGGTGCAAAGCAGAACTGAGGCAGGAGAAATGGGAAGGAAGTTGTAGCTCCCGGCTTTGGGTCCTGCTCACACAGTCACAGATTCCAAGAGTGAGAAAGTAAATTAAATTCTGATCTTGGCCTTGCGGTTGGGATGAGACTAAACGTGTTGCCAAGTCTTTCAGTACTCTTCCTGACAGGTTCCCTGGAACGCCAGAATTCTCCTACTCAGTGCACGTGGGAGCCCAAGAGATGGACTAAGCATGAGATTTGACCTGGGGAAACTACACCAGTGTTAAAAACTTCCCAGAAATGGTGCACAAAGTGGATAATCCACAGAGGAGTAGCAAGTGACTGAGATATAACAATAACACATCATTTGAGACTAAACAACCTCCAGAGCTTATGGAACGGTTTTAGAAAGAAAATAAATTAGCTTGAGCCTCCTGAAAAAGGCGAGGGTCTAGCAAAGTCCTCATCTGATGTAATGACCTTGGGAAGGGTAACAGAGAGGTGCTTTAGCCTTTTCTTCCCCATTACTCCCACTGTTATAAAAAAAATAAAAAATAAAAAAAAAGTCTTTTCTGGATTGATGATAAGAAATAACTTTGTCTTCAACATCTCAGAAACCTCACCTCCCCGGATTCCCTTTGATGTGGAAACCCCTGGTGTTATGGTACCCTTGGCCCCTTGACTCTGAGACACAAATGTATGCAATTCAAATACATGGAAGCTTCTGATGTTTTCCTTTCCAGCTCTGAAACACAGACCCTGCGTGTTGGAGGCAGTCCACCGAGTGTTAAGCACCCAGACTCAGGAATCAGTATGCTGATATTTGGATATTGACGCTGAATCCTGGCTCTGCCATTGGCTGGTTGTGCTTGGATGTGCCACAATTCATAAAATGAGGAAAAATAATAGGGTACTCGTGAGGGTTCAGTGTAAATGCACACACGCAGTGGTGCCTGATACAAAGAGTTCCTCAGTGAATGTTAGCTATTAGTGTGATTAGTGATAGCACATCCTTCCTTTTTTCTTTTCTCTTTCTCTAAGACTCCACTTTTCTTATTTGTTTTTTCTGTTTCCTATTATCTCATTAATCATCATCTTGCCATTATCATTATTATTATATTTCCAAGAACAGGCTGCAGACTCTCTTGATTTTGGTAAATAGCACGACGGTAAGTGTCAGGCAGGATCAGTGTTGGAACTTCACAAGGTGCTACAAACACTGAACGTGTCTCCTACCAACCTGACACCTGGAAGGCAGATGGGTGGGGAAGGGAGGAAGCCAGGACATGTGGGGGTGATGGAAAAGGAGGAGAGAGGAAAAGGACAAGGAAGAGAAGAGGTGAGGAAGAGCCCCAGAAAATCCTCATGGTGACATACCCACAGCATAAAGAACATAAACGTAAAATTATTTCCCAAAGTGCTTTGTCACCTTGATTATAACCACTACTTTGATGGAAAACACTAACATGTAAATGTGTCTTCAGGAAGGCCTGCTTCTCTATGAATCAGGTTTTTTGAGAGCCCTGGAAAGGCTAGGAGGATGTAAAAATGGAGTGGGAAGTGCAGACCAAGAGAAAAAAGGAAGCTTTCAGGGAAATGGGATGAGCAGATTGATCCAATATTGGCTGCATCTGGAGCAGATAGAAAAGAAGCCTTAACTCACTTGGGGAAAGTCAGTTAGAAAATGGTTCCTTTTGGGGGAGGAGCTACATCATATTCACCAGGGCAAGTTACTGAGTGTCTGGGAAAGCGCCATGTGCTTCCTGGGGGCAGTCTCAGTTATTCCTCAAAGCAGCTTTGTGCGGTAGGTGCCATTGTTCTCTCTCTTGTTTGAGTGGAGAAACTGAGGCACGGGGAGCATGAGTAAGAGAGTTTGAGTCCTGCCCCCAGATAACTATGTGAACTTGGACAGATTGCTTGTCCTTTCAAAAACTCAGTTTTCTAATCTGTAAAACAGGTGATAGGCAGATGATTTTGGACCAAATTAGTGTTATTAATTTGTGATTTTTGGAAGTCACTCAAGGACAAAGGGATGAAAAGAGGAGAGCAGGGAAAGGGTACATTTTACCTTTCCATTCCCCACACTCACCCCTGCTTCACCCAGAACAGCTTGCTTGCTTGTGTGAATTAAGAATTTACACCACAGGGCTCTGTTAGGGCTCAAGAAAGGGCGTAGAGGCTGAAGTTGGAAACCCGCTGGCTTTGGGAATCTCTTCTATCACATCTACCTCCTATTGTCTGTTTCTTTTACTCTTGATGTGACACGAGACTATGTTGTGCTGAAGACATGATGGAAAAAGGGCCCAGGCATGGCAAATGAGTGGGAGGGCCTTGGCGGCGAGAACTCAGGTCTTGCTTGGGGGCGGCAGTGGAAACTTTCCATGCCTCACTGAGACGGCCCAGGAGTGCCTCCTTCACATTAGTCTCCCTCGAATGCAGGATTGATCCCTCCTGCCTTAAATTTGGCTTAGAATTCAATCTGAAGCATCCATTTCTTGTAAAGAGTGTATTATGTGGTCTGTAATTCCATTTAAAATATATCACCATAAACAGTGTGATAAAAAATAGGTGCCATTAGTCACATTTGGCTTATGCAGAGACATGGTCAGAACAATTTAGAGGTCAAAGACCCAGGACTTAATCCAGTTTGCAGAACAGGTTGTATGATTTTTGGTCCTTTGCTAGTAAATGTTTGTATGAGTGGCAGAATTTGATTTGAGATTGGTTTCCAACAGAACCTGGCACCAAAGTTTTTGGGCCAGGAATGTATATATATCTTTGTTGCTCAAATTATGGTGGGTGGGCCAGCAGCATCAGCACCTGGAACTTGTCAGAAATACAGAATCTGGGTTCATCCCAGACTTATGTAATCAAGACCTGCATTTTCATAGAATCCCCTGGTAATTCATGTGAGAGTTTAAGTTTGAGCAGTGCTGTTACAGATTTCATCTGCCTCTAATTTTAGGAAGTTATCACCACCAAAAATAGTCTAATAATTGTGAAGCACAAGAATGGTTCAAGCCAATTTTTAACAGAAAGCAAGAAGGAGAATTTCCAAGGCTTGATGCTGTGGGCCCGCTGCAAGGAGCTTGGAAGAAGGGGAGGGAGAGAAGCAGGGTAGGACACGAAGCTTCGCAGATACTGCAAACCGAGAAACCTACGCAGACAAGGCCAGCAAGGGAGCAAGTCAAGTGGGCGTGATAGGAACTACTGCAAACTGGAGAAGTCGTGCCCTTTGCAGCTACCTGTACTCCACCCTGGATTGGTGCCACACAGAGTGTGGGCCCAGTGCTGCCAGATCTGGTTTTTTCCCCCCAGAAGTTCATAATATACATTTCAATGGAAAAATACTTGATTTTTATACAGCGAGGCCCAGTAGACTAAATCAAATTCTATCAGCCAAGAACAGCTGAGCTAGCTCAGTCACCAGCTCCTTAAAAGGGCCTGTGGCAAGTCACTTCTTCTCTCTGTATTTCTATTTGTGTGTTCCTTTCATGGGCTATTATTAGGAAACATGTAATTTCCCAAATCCATTAGAATTATAATGATGTGCTTGGGAGACCTGAGCCAAAGGCTCTGAGAGTATGTTGCTGATTTCAGTTGGAGATGCTATCCTTGGGAAGCCAGCAACCTGCAGCTTTACAATGGGGCCTTGATTTTTCTGATGTTGAATCCAGGGGTTTGGAAAACCCTGTACTTAACCATTTCTTGCTGTCTGAGCAGGTGTGTACTATAAGCGTTGCCACTTGGTAATGAATAACTGAATTCAGTGTTGGGGTGTTTGACAAGCAGAATTTTATTTCTCTGGGGAGACACAGGGCTTGGGGAGATAAGCAGTGGTGAGGGGAAGGGGGAGAGGAACACAGAATCCTCCAGTGAACACAGTGAGTTACTTCCCTTGGAATGTGTCCCTTGGTTGAATGATTTTCAAGGTGTTGTCTGAAGACCAGCTGCATTAGAATTTCTTGATGTACATTTTTTAAATGCTGAATGCCAGGCCTCATTACAAATCTACTAAATAAAAATCCCTGGGTGTGGAGCCATGAGAGAGCTTTTTAAAAACAGGTATGCCAGGTGGTTCTTTTGTGTATTAAAACTATAGCACTGTAACATCTCAGTGAGATGATGTAAGGGGGTGGTCCCTTGTTCTCCATTTGCACTGAGGTAGAATGAAAAGAAAGGTATGTTAACTGTTACAAGAAGAGTTAGAAGTGCTGGAAATAACAATGGGATTGAGATGCTATGATTATATTATGCTAGGGAACCAGCCTCCAGGATGTGCTTATCAGCCAGATCTCAGAGGGAAGAAAAAAAAAGTGTTCTTATTTGTGGCGGTTGCTGATTCCTATGGTGTAAATACTCCCACCATGACCAATTTCAAGCTGTTAATGTGACAGCAGTGAATGTGGAGCTGTGAGCCTTGCCAGCTGGCTCCAGAGAACTATAGACTAACCCCCCCCAAAGCCATCCTAGAGGGAAATGTAAGTGCAAGGAACAATGACCATGCTGTGTAAAGGAATAATATTATATTTTTTAATCAACTGGAAATTTTATGCCAAGTCCCTGTGTAGTCAGTGCTTTAGACAGCTAGGTAGGACTAGGTGGAAGGTTCCTTTCCCTAAGTTAAGTCAATGTACAGCCTAGCCCAGCTTAGGCTGGGCTTCTCGAAATTTTAACATGCATAGTGATCCCTGTGGATCTTGTTCTACTGCACATTCCAATTCAGGAGGCTCTGGGTTGGGGCCTGAGATTCTACATTTCTAACAAGTTCCCAGATGAGGCTAATGATGTTGATCCCTGAGCCGCATTTGAGAACCATTGCCTAGAGTCAAAGCAAATTGACTTGCCTTGTACCTCAATCAAAGCCTCAGAACTTACTACTCTAACTGGTTGAAAAGTCATACCCTAACCAGCACCAGAGGAAATGGAGCTGGAGTGCTCCATCCCCAGAAAAATTGTCCTGGTATTTGGCCAATCGGTTCAACAGCATTCTTTCTCAGACGCAGAGTAAGTGGAGTCGGAGCAAAAACTGCCTTTGCCTAGAGACGGAAAACCAAAGGGTAATTCTCTGCCCGTGTGGGTGACTGAAAATGGAGATCATGAACAGAAGCTGACTGTGGAATCTTTCCTAGATATGCTGATAAACTGGTTGCCCTTCATAGACATTACCAATCAATTGCCCATCGATGCTGCATGGGTCTTGGGGAGGACCAGGAACCTTCACTGAAATTGGGGGCTCTGCCTGCTGCCATTCTTTTATATATTCCACTTTCAGGATTCCTAAAACACCTTTAAAGAGCTAGGATTGACTCCTGGGGACCAAAAAAAGGCAACCTTGTTAGCAACATAATCGCTCCTCTTATCCGAACAACAACAATGGTGTTTTCATATATTCATGGGTATTGTTAAGTATGGTGCTAGGGGTTTCATCTACTTTTTCCCAATGCCCCCCCCCCACCTTCTACAAGTGAATATCAATTTCCCCATTCTCAAATGAGAAAGGGAGACTCAGTGAGATGATATAGTATATTGAATATCAAGGTGCAAGTGAGTGGCAGAGCCATAATTCAAACCCAAGTCTGTTTCTGCATGTTTGTTCTTTTAGCTTCTTCTTACCTGTAAAATTGCAAGGATAAAGATTATGTCTTCCCTTTCTTCTTTTTATAAAATATCTATATACTCTTTTAAAAAATTTTTATTGAAGTAAATCATTCATACACAAACATAAACAATAAGTAAAAGTTGTGAACTTACCAAAAAATGCATATCATCATACAGGGCTCCCATGCATCACCCTACCATCAATATCTTGCATTGTTGTGAAACATTTATTACAAACTATGAAAGAACATCATCAAAAGATTACTACTAAATATAGCCCATAGCTTATATATGGTATATTTTTCCCCCAACCCACCCAATTATTAACACCCTGAATTAGTATTTTGTATTTGTTATATTTTATGAGAAAACATTCTCAGATTTGTTCTGTTAACCACAGTCCATGCTTTGTACAATCCACTCAAAGTGTACACTCAGTGACTCATTTTCATCAGAGTTGTGCTGTCATCAGTTCAGTCAATTTTAGGACGTTTTCATTACTACAAAAGGAAAAATCCCATATTCCCATATATCACCCCCCATTGTTGTCTCTTAGAATTGAGATAATAGCTTCTTTTCCATTGCTGCAAAAATATTACAATATTATTGTTAACTATCATCCATATGTTACATTAGTTGTAATTCTCCCATGTATGACCATATTCTTAACACTTTGTAAAAGAACATTCTTATATTTATACTATTATCCACAATCTTCATCCACCATTGAAATTACTGTTGTGCATTCCCTAGATTATTCTCTAGCTTCCTTTCAATTGACATTTATATCTACATACTACCCTTTCAATCACAATGATGTTTATAAATCAGCAGTGTAGTTATACTCACTATAATGTGCTACCATCAACTCTATTCATTTCCACTTTTACAATAAAAATATTCTACATATATTAAGCATTAAGCATCATCTCCCATTCTCAACTTACATTGTATCTCCTAGTAATCTGTTCTCTAGAGTTTACCTCCTTGAGTTTACTCATCATATTTAGTTCCTATTAGTAAGAACATACAATATTTGTCTCTTTATGTCTGGCTTATTTCATTCAACATAATGTCCTCAAGGTTCATCCACATTGTCATATGCATCCCAATTTCATCTCTATTTATACCTGACTAGTATTACATTGTAATACTTCATTTTGTTTATCCATTCATTGGTTGGTGGACACTTAGGCTGGCTCCATATTTTAGCCATTGTGAATAATGCTGCTGTGAACATCGGTGTGCAAATGTCAGTTTGGTCCTTGTTTTCAGTTCTTCTGAATATATTCCTAGTAGTGGGATTGCTGGATCACATGGCAGTACTATATTCAGCTTCTTGAGGTACTGCCAAACTGTCTTCCATAGACACTGCACCTTTCTACATTCCACCAACAATGAAGGTCTGTTCTATTTCTCCACATCCTCTCCAGCACTTGTAGTTTTCTGTTTTTTCAATAACGGCCATTCTATAAGGAGTGAAATGATATCTCATTATAGTTTTGATATGCAGTTCCCTAATAGCTAGTGATGTTGAACGTTTTTACATGGGCTTTTTGCCATTTATATTTCCTCTTTGGAAAAACATCCATTTAAGACTTTTGCCCATTTTTTAATTGGGTTGTTTGCCTTTTTATTGTTGAGCTGTATGATCTCTTTATATAACATTGATATCAAACCGTTATTGGACATGTGGTTTCGAAATCTTTCCTCCCATTGAGAAGGCTGCTTTTTTTCCTTTCTTGTCAATGTCTGAAAGAACAACTTTTTAATTTTAAGGAAGTCCCATTTATCTATTTTTAAAATTTTGTTGCTCGTCCTTTGGGTGTAAGGTTTAAGAGACTGCTGCCTACCACAAGATCTTAAAAATGTTTCCTTACATTTTCTCCTAGGAGTTTTATGGTTGTAGACTTCATATTTAGGTCTTTGATCCATTTTTAGTTAAAATTTGTATAAGGTGTGAGAATAGGGGTCCTCTTTCTTTTGGATATGAATATAGAGTTCTCCCAGCACTATTTGTTGAATAGACTGTTCTGGCCCAGCTGGGTGGGCTTGAGAGCCTTATCAAAAATCACTTGACTGTAGATGTGAGGGTCTCTTTCTGAGTTCTCGATTTGGTTCCATTGGTCAATATGTCTGTTTATACCAGCACCATGCTGTTTTTACCACTGTAGCTAAGTAATATGATTGAAAACCAGGAACTGAGAGTCCTCCAACTTCATTCTTCTTCTTTAAGACAGTTTTGGCTATTTGGGGCACTTATCCCTCCAAATAAATCTGATAATTGAAGATTTGATAATAATTTTTCATTTCTACAACAAAGGTTTTTGGGACTTTTATTGGGATTGTGTTGAATCTGTAAATCAGTTTGGGTAGAATTGGCATCTTAATATTTAGTCTGTCAATCCATGAACGCAGAATGTCCTTCCATTTGTTAAGGTTTTCGGTTTCTTTTATCAATGTTTTGTAGTTTTCTGAATATAGATGCTTTACATCCTTGGTTTAAGTTTATCCATAGATATTAGTTTTAGTTGTTATTTTAAGGAATTTTTTCTGACTTCCTCTGCAGACTGCTCATTAGTCATGTATAGAAATGCTACTGATCTTGTATCCCACCACTTTGCTGAACTTGTCTATTCTAGTAGCTTTGTTGTGCATGTTTCAGGACTTTTTTGATATAGGATCATGTCACCAGCAAATAATGACAGTTTACTTTTTCCTTTCCTGTATGCGTACCTTTTATTTCTTTTTCTTGCCTAATTGCTCTAGCTAGAACTTCTAGCATAATATTGAATAACAGTGGTGACAGGGGGCATCCTTGTCTTGTTCCTGATCTCAATGGGAAAGCTTTCAGTCTTTCACTGGGAAGTACAGTGTTACCTGTGGCTTTTTCATATGTGCACTTTACCATATAATAGCCTTCTTCAACTCTTATAACAGTTTTGCATTTAAAATCTATTTTGTCTGATATTAGTATCAATACTCCAGATTCTTTTCGGTTACTATTTGCATGAAATATCTTTTACAACCTTTCACTTTCAACCTTATTGTGTCTCTACACTTGGTTGAATCTCTTGTAGACAGCATATGATGGCTCATTTTTAAATCCATTCTGTCAGTCTATGTCTTTTGATTGGGGAGTTCAATACACTAATGTTCAATGTTATTATTGTAAAGGCATTACTTCATCCAGCTTATCCTTTGGCTTTCCATTGTCATATCTCACTATTGTCTGTCTTTTTACTCTTTAATTTACTCTTCTTAATAATCTTTATTCCTACGCTCTTCTCCAAGTCTGTTACCACTCTCTTTTCTTTTCAGGCTATTGTACTCCCTTTAGTATCTATTGTAATTCTGATCTTTTAGTCATGTACACTCTCAGTTTTTGTTTGTCTGTGAAGACTTTAAACTCACCTTCATAATTTGAATGACAATTTTGCCAGATACAGAATTCTTGGCTGGCAGCTTTTCTCTTTCAGTACCTTAAATACATCATACCGCTTTTTTACTTCTCCGTGGTTTCTTCTTTTATATTGGTATCCTTGTTAATCTTTATAAAATTTTTAAATTTTTTCTTTTATTTTTAAAGGAGTATTAGATTACATAAATGTTACATCGAAAATATAAGGGATTGCCATATACTCCCCTCCCCCTCCCCCACTTCTCCCTATTAACATCTTTCATTAGTGTGGTACTTTGTTACAATTGATGAACACATATTAAAGCATTGCCACTGCATTAGTGAGCCAAAGGGGTGCTGATGAAAATACCAGAAATCAGTTGGTTTTTATAAAGGGTATTTATTTGGGATAGAAGCTTATAGTTACCAGGCCATAAAGCATAAGTTACTTCCCTCACCAAAGTCTTTTGCCACGTGTTGGAGCAAGATGGCTGCTGATGTCTGTCAGGGTTCAGTCTTCCTGGGTTCCTCTCTTCCTGGAGTTCATTTCTCTCTGGAATCAGCACCTTTGTTTTTTCCACAAGGTCAGCTGTAGACTATCAGGCAATCATCTCTGTCTCTCTCCCCAGGGCTTCTTCAGTGTCTAAGGAGCCATCTCTATTCCTTTGTTTTCTTCTCCTGTATGTTCACTTCCCAGGCTCCAGCTCAAAACTCCAGCATCAAAACTCCAACTCTTTCCTTTACCATGTCTTTTACCAAGGGGTGGGGACTCAACACCCTACTGATGTAGCCCAATCAAAGCCCTAATCATAATTTAATCACTCCCAGGTTCAGACCAGTTTACAAACATAATCCAATATCTATTTTTAGAATTCATGAACCACTAACCATGGTCTATAGTTTACATTATGGTTTACACTTTGCACTGCACAATTTTATAGGTTTTAACAAAATATATAATGGCATGTACCCATCATAGCAATATCATGCAAAACAATTCCAATGTCCCAAAAATGCCCCATGTTACACTTATTCTTCCCTCTCCCTCCCCGCAGAATCTCTGGTGACCACACTGTATTTATATCAATGGTACAAGTTCTTCCATTACTAGAATAATAATGTCTACTTAGTCCACAGTTGCATTTCCCCCTTATGTTTATTCATTCCCCAATCTTGAGGATTTGGGGATGGTGATACCCACTCTGCTTCTCTTTGAGAGGGGACTTAGATCTCATGGGGCAGATGGATGGAACTGTCTTGCTTGCAGTTGTAGATACTCTGTTTTATGGGATGGGCATTATCCATCATCATCCTTTTCTTAGTTGTCCTGGTGAGTTCAAGAACTGGAGAGTAGGTGTAGGCTGCAACTCTGATGAGATTCAGGGCTCAACTGGCATACAAGCAGACTGAAAATTTAAGTCTCTGGGACATATATAGTGGGTATAGTGCTAATTATAGGTTCAAATAAATGGGGCAGAAGAACCATGTGTAGGAAAATTATAAATGAGTCTAACTCTGAAACATTGGGGAGATAGGTTATCATATTTCCAACATAAGGCCCATAGATAGGGTGACAATTTCCTGTGGTTGTCTGTCCTGCCTATAGTTTCTAGACATCTCTAGAGCCCTCAGGAACACCCTGCTCAAGGCACTGTTTACTGTGGCAGTTAGTGAAATCCTTTTGAGATGTGCATAAGCGTAATCTCTGAAATGACCTCATTACTCATTTTGAAATCTCTTATCCATAAAAACTCATTTGTACTTAATATTTCCCCCTTTTGGTCTAGGTGTTTTTCCAAATGCATCACTAGTTGGTGCTTGGTAATAATCCCTAGGTGCCAGGGAGGCTTATCCCTGGGAGTCATGTCCCCCACTAGAGGGACCATAGTGAATTTATATGCTAAGTTTTGCTTAGAGAGAGGCCACATTTGTGCAGTAAGGAGGCTTTCAGGAGGTAACTTTTAGGCAAAATATATTACTCGGCTAAGTTTCAATTTCACAAGAACAAGGTTCATAAGTACAAGCATCTATATCAAGGACCTAGCATATTAATCTGTCCTCCTTCGCTAGGCACTGCCCAAGTACTCTAGAGATTCTTGCCACACTGAAAAATGTAATAGGACAACCCAGGATGGGAAATCAACATTCTGTCAGTTATTCTTTGGGTCTCCACCCACCAAGACAACATCCCATGACCATATGAACACATTCATATTCCTTAGAGGCATGCCCCAGGTGTACCCTGCAAAAGTGATCCTCCCCTGCCACAGTTGCAACA
>JAQZBX010055512.1:0-18404 GCA_029593785.1 Cabassous unicinctus | reverse complement strand
CAAGAGTATATATGTGTAAATATTAAGAGATTTATTATAGGAATTGGCTCACACACAACTGTGGGGGATTAGCAAGTCTGAATTCCTTAGGGCAGGCTGCAAGGTACGGGAACTTGAAGGTCATGATAAATTCACCAAGAGAAAATGGCTGTCTATAGTAAAGACAGAAATTTTTTTTCTGATTGCTGAAATCCTCAGGCCTCCAACTGACTGGATGAGACAATTCCTGTCATTGATGAAGGCAGTCTTCTTTGTTGATTGTAGATGTGATCAGTCATAGATGCAATCAACTGACTAATGATTTAAATCCAAAACTACTCTCACAGTAACAATCAGGCCAGTGCTTCCTTTATCAAACAACTGGACACTATAACCTTGCCAAGTTGACACATGAAATTAACCATCACATGCAGGTAGGGTAGACTTTTTCTTTGTCATCTTTTGAAAAAAAGACTACTACTATTATCTCATAATCATATGGTAGACTAGTTACATTCTCAATGCACATCTATTAATTGTTCAACTTGGCTAAGTTCTACAAGTCTTTGAACCAAAAATTACTTCCTCACAGAGTTTCCTATCTCTGTGGTGGGAATGCACCACACTGCCTTGCAAGTGTATGTTCCCATTTCTCTGCCTATGTTCCTAGCATGTAAATCAAGGATTAGCAGTGTCTGACACCAAGTTTAATACACTTTCTTGGAAGAAGAATGAATGAATGAAAAAATTAATAAGTTAATGAGAGAAGAGTCACTTGTCATATTCTCCACAAAGCTAGGTGCTTTACACCATAACCAATGATGTATAAAGACAATTCCAAATGCAAGAAGGTAAGTTTGTCACTCTATTAGAAAATAATGTATTTCAGTTACTTATTATAATGTACACACATGTCCACATATAGAATTTGAAAAATAAAATTACCACCTAAATACCAAATATCTGTTTTGTTCATATGTATCATATAATTGAGTAATTACACAAATAAATCCTGGATATCAGTTAATGGAAATGGGAAGATATGAAAATCTAGACATTACTTATATTAACAGTTTTTCATAGAACTAAATAAGGAAACATAAGTAATGTGAACAGTGCCTGGCATACATTAGATGCTCCTGAATTCAAAGAATTTGGTTCTTGGATTACAGATAACAATGATGAATAAGATATTGAAGTTGACTTCAAGGAGTCTAATAACATTGCAGAAGGTAGAGAATAATGACACCTGGCCAACTAAACCCATGTTTGATTCAAATTATTATTAAATTAGGATTATATATATAGACAGAGATTGAAATTATAAAATGGTCTCCTAAATGCAGATTAGTATTTCACAACAAAAGCACACAGGCTCAGAAGATTGACTTTTTTCCTAAATAAATAATATACATCTTATTAAAAATAATATTAATGACAAGACTAGTAATATCTCTTTTAAAGAGTCCATAAGGCACCACCTTCAATCATTCTGAGATCTTAACAAAGGTTTTCCAGTCATGCCTTTGGCTTCATCTTCTTTTAGGTCAATGTTTTCTCGACCATGTGCTAGATTTATACTCTGCCCAAAAGCCATTCTTACTCTCAGCATTATTTGCCACCTGGAGAGCTTAGGAATGAGGAACAGTTTTATTTCAAGCCCAGCAAGTTTCAGATCCTTTATATTTAACCTTCCTTCTATGGATTACCTCTCTCTTGCATTTATCATAGGCAGTGAGATGAAGTCAAGTGGCCCTTTATGTCAATACTCTGGCTAAAATTCTCCTTACTTAGTTAATAAGGTTCTTTAAGAATAACTTTTTATTTTCCATGTTACTGCAGGCAATGGTATTGGTACTACATACCAAGGAGCCTGTTATTGCTAAGTTTTACTAGAACTTTCCTTTCTTTACACCCTCATCAACAGCCTCCTTGAAGTTGTTTGGTTTCTGCTAAAACTCTCTTCAAGGTTCTTTGGGCTTTCATGACCAGTGTCCCATACGCCCTTCCTGCTTCTGCCCATTGCCTCATCACAGAACTAATGCCACACGTTTCACGTTGTTGTTATAGCAGCACTTGCTTTCAGATGCCAAAATCTGTTCCAATTATCTATTACTTGTGACAAATCACCTCAAAATTTAATGGCTTCAAACACCAATAATCTTTTTTTTTTTTTTCTGATTAATTTACAGTTTAAGCAAAGCTTGGAGGGAATACCTTGTCTCTGTCCCATGTGGTACCAGCAGGGGCAGCTCAAAGGCTGGAGAATAACTTGACCCTAAAGACTGAAATCATAAAAGTGTCTGCTCATTCATTGCGTCAGCTGGGACCTCATATGTGTCTAGTAGCCAGAACACTCACCCATAGTGTCTCAATACTTCTGCTTACCTGTCTTTCAGCATTGTGATTGGCTTCCAAAAATGACTGCCCAAGAGAACACATCAGAAGTGCAAGGCACTTTTATGTCCTTGCTTTGGGAGACACTTTGATGCACTTCCACCATACTGTTTTGTTTGAGCTGGTACCTTAACCTAACAACTTAACTCAGGTTCAAAGGGACTCTACTCAATGTGAGGAATGTCAACATGGAACGGACTATCTTGTGACAACTTTGGATAAATACAATCTATCATAGTTGCCATAAGTTCTCTTTTACCTGTAGCAAAAAAGAAAAAAAGGAAGAAAGCAAGAAACCAAGAAAGCAAGCAAGAAAGAAAGACAGGAAGGAAGAAAAAAGACAAAGCCCAAGACATCATAAGAATGTTTAAGATTGATCTCGCTCCTAAAAATATGCAAACAGACTCTCTTTTATGGAGAGTTGTAATTTATCTTTAAAAAGAAATAAATATGGAAAGAGCAAATCAAGGAACTGGCAACATGTGCCCTTCAGGATTTCAGAATGCAATGCACTAGAGGCTGTTGTCTGCTTCCTAGTTTCCTCCTTTTAAAAGAGAAATGTCTAAAGTCATTATTGGGTGTATGTGGGCAGATAAGTTGCCTCTTTAGTTCACAGGTCTTCAGATTGAAAGAAAGTACTGAGTGGCTGTACCGAGGAATTGTACCCAAGGGGCGTCATCTACATCTGTAGCAGATTTAGATGATGAAATCATAGACTTTCAAGCTGAAGTCCTAAGGTGATAGGACTTGGCTTCTTGGAGAAGAGTTCAAATGTATTTTGCATGTGCCAGGGGTACGGATTATCTTGGCTTGCGGGCAGACTATGGCCAATTACATTTTTCAAAGAGGACCACCACACAAAATCTCATCTTATATGATCCTCTTAAAATATTAAATGGACACTCTTCCTATCAAGTGGGATTCTATTTGCCTTCTCCTTGAACTTGGTGGGAACTTTGTGAGTACAGCAGTAGTTATAAGACTTCCAAGGTTACAGCATAAAAATGCCATGCTCTTCCCCTTGATTCTCTTGGGAGACTCACATTAGAGCACAACTGCCATGTTGTCAGCAAGCCAAATAGCCGCTTCGAAGGAACTGAGTAGGTGTATCAGCAGCCAGCCCCTGCTGAAGTCCCAATCAACATCTAGCCCCCACTGCCAGAAGAAGTGAGCCTGCCAGTGACTGCAGTCTGCTGCTGTCAAGTAACCCCCAGCCTTGCAGTGGCCTGGCTGATGCCATGTGGTGAAGAGATGAGCTGTTTCCACTAAGCCCTGATCGTACTTCAGATCTGTGGGCAAAATAATCATTACTGCTTAATCATTGAGTTTTGTCTATGTAGCAACAGATAACTGGAGCAGGAAACAGTAGCTGACATTAAAAAAAACACTTTTTAATAAAGGCTGTCTTGCTTCCTCCCATTGACCTCGAATTCCTAAATTACTAATGATATTATTTGGTATTTTGTAGCTATATAACTATTCTTTCCCAACCTCAAGTAGCAGTTTGCAAACTTCAGACCAAAAGCAGTTCAATTAAAGTTTAAAAAGGAGGGGAGGGCACCCCTGAGCCCATTGGTTTGTTCTATGTAATCTAGAAAACTAATTTTACCTAAGCAGATTCCAAAAAAGACAAGCAAGTGCACATGGATGATCCTCAGGCATAATTTGTCAATGCAGGTCTGTCCTACATAATCATTTTAGAACAGTCATTTAGGAATAGTTGTGCTATAGGTAAGGCCTTTCTTTGCTATGTATGCAATCTTTACTTCAGTGAAAATCTAGCCTGGAAGATATTCTTTCATAGTTAGATTTACAACATTTTGTCCTGAGAGAATTAATGTCAAAAACCTATATTTTAAAATATATGGCAGAAAACCAAAATACAAGTAGTGCATTCTACTTTAAAGAAAAACAAATCTACATTCCATGTTCTTTTACAACTGGCAAAATTATTCTGGATATCAAAGTTTGTTTCTTTTTTTCCTTAATCCATTCTTTCAGCTCTCCGGCATTTCCAAAATTGTTGAATTTTAAATGATTCTTCCAGCTGCGTATTTTTCTGCCTTACTAATTCGCAGACACCACTTACTTGATAACACTTCACACAGCTGTCTCTTCCAAACTAAAATGATGTTCTGATTTCTGAACCAGAAGTACCTTCACAAATAATGACTTTAGACCAAGGTCTTTGGCAGGATGATTGTATCCAGTAGGCTTGACACTAAGAAAAGTTATGATAAATGAGTTTTTAATTTCTACCAAGGATCTTAATTCTGTCCTATCAAGTGATGAAGAATACAATTAAAGACTGGCTAAAGAGCATGTCACACAAATATCTTAATGTCTTTTATCTCATTACTCTTCCCTTAGGGTTTATCATGATTAGAGGCAAGTTTTGTTTTTTCTTCTTTTTTTTCAATCGAGTGTCACCATGACTCTGGCAACATTTTATCCTCCTTTTTGTTACAACCAAAAAACATCTAGCCTTTCAGGCTAAACTTTCATCTAAAACTTAGAAACCTAGAGTTAATACACTGTGATATAGTAAGGCTCAATAATGTTAACCCTTTTTACATCCACCAGCCTTCTTTCCTTAATGCATCATATACAGGAAGTTATTAAAGGCAAGAAGAAAGTGCTAAACTACTAAGATGCTTATCATTCAAAAAGAAAAATAAAGAATAGAAACCAACTTGATAAGAGTCAAATAATATGAGACCTTTATAGCTGGAGTAAATAGCTATAAATTTTCCTCCAATATTCAGCAAACTAACAAATAAAAGCTAACATCTTTCTGTATACTGACAAAATGTAGTAGTTAATAAATGTTGTTTTTTTTTAAATACCTTAGTAGTATGAAAAGATAAAACAAGGGAAAAAAAACTGCTTGTTAAGGATGTGGGAGCAGAAAAGGTTGTGGCTGTCTTTGAATCCATTATGTTTGTGATAGTTTGTGTTACTTTACTATCATTTGACTCCACAAATGCGAAATCTATCTTACATAAACAATGCAAGATGATTCCAGGTTAATTCAGTGTGTTTGTAAATTTCATGTGTCAAATTGGCTAGGTTATGGTGTCCACTTGTTTGGTCCAGCAAGCACTGGCCTGATGTTACTGTGAAGGTATTTTGTGAATGGATTTGCTTCTATAGTCAGTTGATTGCATCTATGACTGATTGCATCTACAAGCAACAAAGGAGATTGCTCTCAGCAATGAGGCAAATCTTCTTATCCAATCTGTGGGAGGTCTTAAAAGCCAGAACTGAAAATTTCAGAAGTCAGAAAAATGAATTTTTGCCTCTACTTCAGCCAGCCAGCTTTTCCTGGGGAATTCAGTTTCACCATCACCTGAGTTCCCAGCTTGTAGCCTGCCCTATGGAAATCGAACTTGTCAATCCCCATGATTGCATAAGGCAATTCCTATAATAACTCTTTATATGTATACTGTTGGTTTTTATTTGTCTGGAGAACACTGTCTAATATAGAGATAGAAACTCAATAACTGGTACGATGTATAGTTAATTCCTAACTTTTTCCATTAACTTTTGCCAAACCATAGTGCCACAATAACACCTAAGTTTTCTTTAATTACGTTTTATTTTTACCAGGATATATAATATGTTGTGCCAATAAATATGCCTCAAAATGCATTTAAAGCTAAAAGGAATAATGACAGATACCATTGATATCCTCTATACCACAGGACTTTCTATTCACCTTTTAAACATAATTTAATAAAACCTAGAAAATAATTCATTGGAACTTTGCAAATAAACTTGAAAAAATAATTTTTTTCCTAAAATGGGTAGACTGAATCTCAAAGTGTATTTTAAACTCAGCCTATTGCATTCTCAATAATATTTTAAACATAGGACAATTATAGTTCTCTCTTAAATCTTCTAACTTTGTGCAATGGGGATATTAAGTAAAATTGTAGATAGGGCTCAAAATTGGATGGCACTTTATCCTGCTCTCTAGACCAAAACCAAGAAGAGCTATGCTTGCCAATCAGAGTGCTCAATGAGTATGGGAATATTTTATCAAAATTAGAGAAGAAAAGGAAACAATATGTCTTTTCAAGGACTAAAGACTATGTAAATGGATTTCAACTGCCCCTTTATCATTGAAATACAAAGAATGGGAGGTGACCTAGCCTAGCTGAGAGTTGGCAGTATTTCATTATTCCAATTCAAGAATGATGCTGCCAACTCTATTATGCCCCCGTCTTCCTGTGAAAGTATAACTGCTGTCTGCCTAACAGTCTTCTTTTCACAAAGGTACAAGAAAAACTCTTCAGGGATTGGTGAATATAACTTTTCTTATTTGGTATTCATTTTTGAAATCACAAGTATCTTTATTGTAAAAGACTCCTAAATATATACACATTTGTTCTCCCTTTTTTTAAAGCACTTTTTATTTTATGAATAAACACAGAACATATTTTTTCAGGCTACATGCTGAAGCCTAACTAAAATGCATATGATCCCACCCTAAACAAACTTCAATAATCTTTTTTTCCAGAACAAGATTTCCATTAATTATTACATTTACTTTCTTATCAAAAACCATCATTAATCCATCATGTTCTAGTTTTGGGAAAATAAAGAAACACCATTCCTTGTGTGGTGTTTATTCTCTATCCACCTTTGTATATTTGCTTTGTGGTTTGTCACAATATGTAGTTAGTTTATTTATGTGTTTTTTATTATCTTTTCCCTCCACTTGGATGTAAGTTGCAAGAAGGCAGGAAGATTTGTCTTATTCACAGCTGCATCTTCAGCAACTAGAACAATCCTGGCAGAATAAATACTCAGTAAACATTTGTTAAATTGGAAAATGAATTAATGGATGAATAGATGTACTAAATTTATCATTTATATTAGATGAATAAAGTATAATGAAATACCTCTGGAATCCAGGGCTTGAGTCTCTTAGAAAAGTTATTTTAAGAATATTATCAATTAACAAAGGAATTCATGTGTAATAATATATCATTTTTAAGGAAAAAGACAATATAAGTACCATTGGTAGAGCTCACATTGATTGATGAAGTATTGTGTTTGGATAGATTTGTAGAAAAATACATACTAAAGCATTTACATCTTCAGTCTGGAACAACTAGGCTTCACAAGGATTCTGTATGTTTTTCTGTGCCTGGGATGATAACAGATTCATTCATCAAGTCTTAGAATACTAATTATAATAATAGAAATGTTAAGGTTAAGGTTTGAATGACCCAGTATTAAACAAGGCAAAAGCTAATTTTAACAATGGATAGCAAATATAGTAAATCATTATGAACTATTGTACAAGATGAAACTTTAAGAAATAAGTTCAAATAGAGCTTAGGTCACTTCACAGTTACCAGAGCTACTCTTGAAAATTTTAAAACCTCAAGTCGTTTAACTTAATGGAAAATTCTCTCAGAATGTTTCTTGTTCCAGGAGGCTGATTGAATTAGTATTTTCACCTGGTTTATCATTTGCTCAATTTTTACAACGTTTTTGATCACAGTACTGAAAATATTCATTTTTCTAAAAACTATATTACTTCTCATGCATTGTAAGTTTAACACTACTCTTTTAAAGTTCTGTCAATTGATCCATTAATTTGTATACTCACCAGAAGAGAAAAATATAAATATGTCCTTTAAGTATACTCAGAATGTTAAGGACTGCATTAGGGGGGAAAAAAAAGTTTATATTGAACTAAAATGAAAAGAATTTAAAACCCTAATCTTAGTCAATTTAGGGAAAGCTATAGACTAATTGCATATGAGATTTAAAAAATCTGAACAGATCCATTAATAGTAGAATTTATATTGAAAGCATCAGAAAATCTGGCTTCTTATTCTGCACTATATAAACATAGACCTTCATATGTGAAATCACAGTAGGCTCCAGGAAATGGGACTTAAGAATGAATACTTACAGGAGTTAGTCCCAGAATTATTTAGTAAAAAACAGAATAAAAGAAATAGACTTTAAAGTTTTTTTTGGCCTAAAGATTATGTTATTCAAGATCTGATAACGTTACACTAAAGCCCAACCAAGTAGCTAACTTCGATGGAAAAGACAAGGCCACTTCTAATTAGCCGTGAAGAAAACCCATGTGGTGGGGAGGAGATATCTTTTTCTTTTCATGGTATGAAATTATAGACCTCAGGTCATCTGAATGACATCTTTTATTACTGCTGAATATAGAAATATGTGGTAATTCAGGAGCTTCCCCTGGAGAAGATTATTCTACCTGAGAATTAGGCAGCCGCTCACATTAAAGCATTGCTCTAGCTTAATATCAACAAGACTTCGTTACTTCTCCTGCTGCTACTAGAAAAACATTGCTACTGCTGAGGGTTTATATATGTTTTCCTTATAGAGCCAATTTCCTGGGTTTGATTTGTCTTACAGTCATTTTATGTAACAAATGGAGTCTACTCCCATTGTATGTAAGTTGTCAGCTCAACTAAATAGGTGTTTTACAAACTAGGACATAGTTCATAAAGAGTATGGTGTAGCTTAAAACTGCAGGAATGTGGTATATAGGAACCCCATATTTTGTTCATGATTTTTTTATAAACCCATAACATAAAATGTTGCTTGAGGACCAAAATATATTATATTGAACAAATGATAGCCATGATTATTTTTCTTGTTGGAAAAGCAACACATATTAATTATTGAAAGTATTAGAAACTAAAAAACGGGCAGGAAGAAGATAACAGAGATAGCAGTTGTTAACATAGTTTGCATATCCTTCCAGAACTGTGGCTATGCATACAGACACACACAATTTTTTAATGGGCCCATATTTTGGTACTTGCTTTTCCAGTTTTCAGCCAATGGTTACATCTCCAACATATCTGTGTCACTACTTAGCCGGCGCCAACACCTTTTAAAACGTTTGGAAGGACTGCTGTTCAGGTTACTAGCAAACGCCATAGGTTTTGGCCTCAGAGTCATCAGCTGTCCCTGAAACACGACTACCATGCTCTGACGGCTTCCACTCCCGGCATGAAGTGTGTAGAAAATAAAAGCTTCAACCCACCAGACTCTTGCAGGGATTAAAGTAGATAATGTGTGAAAGGGCCTCGGCTCAGTCCCTGGCCACATAGAACATGCTCCGATATAGTCAATGGGATCCGAGTGTGTTGTTAAAGTAGCTTTGAACTGTTCCTTTAATCCTGCTAAGAAGTCCCATAATATGAAAAATAAAAAACTAAAATAAAACATAACTTTTAAGAGCATACCGAGAGGAATTTTGATATGTCCCATAAATGGTAGTCAGCAAAAGTTTTGGAATTATTTATAGGGAGTGCATAAAGACATTCAATGTCATGGTAATGTGTTAGCTTTAGAGGGAAATTTTTCATGCCTCAACTTTGATAATTTGTGAAATTCAATCACCAGCATTACTCAAACAACTAATATTTGAGATAAGGAAAAAATTAACTTACAGCCATTACTTGAATGGATTCCTAAGCATTCCCATTATTCATACAGTGATGACACTTGTTACTAAAAGTATGAAATCTTTGTTTTAGTTAGTATAAACAGGGTACAACAACAATAGCAGATTCTGCATTTTGATAAACTAAAGTAATAAAGATTTTTAATATAATTTTCCCTAATGGCAGAAAAATTAATTGTAGTAGAGAAAATAATTAGCAAATTATTTCTAGCAGAGGATCTAAACTGAACTTTGAAAATAAGAAAAATCAAAATCATATATTTCTTTGACATTTGGAACAATTAACAAAATTTAGATGTCATTTCAGAGAAATCAGAATTTATGCTATTGGGAAATTCATACGTAATTATCTCACACATAGCCCTCTGGCAATATTTACCATTTTAACGAGATGAGTCATTTGCTTGTTAGTGAGAACTGTCCTATTCAAGTATCATATTATTGTAATGTAAATAAGTTCTTCACTGAGTCCACTTTTTTTTAATGAGGTCATGACAATAAGATATCATCAGTATGAATCAATAATAATTAAACATCTCATTCAAAGAAGAATGGGTTGACTTTCATTAAATACCACATTTTTATAGGATGGTATGGTTTAGGAACAGAGAAGATTTTACCATAATTTTCCAATAACACTTCCTAATATTGCACTGCCTGTCTCAGTATACATTTCATTTTACTTTTTTCTGCTAGTATATGCCTAGGCAAAAGCAAAAATTATGAATGGCTCTTCTTATTATATACACAAAAAGTCAACACTTCTGAACATTAGATGGAGCTCCTGAAGTGAAATTTATTAATGTTAATTTTATCAACGAGGAAACTGAGATTTCAAGAGAGAGAAAGAAAATTGCCTAAAGTCATAAACTAAAAAGTAATGGGACAGAACTCTAGGGGTTCTAATCCCAGATCTGTTCTTCCTATACTATTCATATTGAATATTATATAAACAATGATGTGGTGGCTTAGAGCTATGTAACCCAGAAATACATGCTCTTAAACTTAATTCATTCCTGAGAGTGAGGGCCTATTGTTAAAAAAAATCTCTTCAAGATGTTACTTCAGTTAAGGTGTGGCTCAAACAAATCAGTTTGGGCTTTAATCCAGATTACTGGTGTCCTTTATATACAAAGTGAAAGTCAGACAGAAAAAATGTCAGAGAAAGCAGCAGAAGCTGAATATCAACAGAACCCCATAGGAGAAGAGGAAGCCAGGAGAGGCTGCCATGTGCATTGTCATGTGATAAAAAAGCCAAGGACCAAGGACTGCTGCAGCCAGCCCCACAATGTCCGTCTGTCAGGAGAAAGCATTGTTTTGATGATGCCGTGATTTTGGACTTCTCCTACCCTAAAAACCAGCAGCCAATGAATTCCCATTGTTTAAGCCAAACCATTGTGTGGTATTTGCCCTGGTAGCTAGGAAACTAAAGCACAAGGCAAGGGAAAATTTACCTTGAATATTAATGGTAACACTAATAAAACATCTGCCAATACTAGCATTTGTATACTAGCTCTAAAACAATCTCTTCCTAATTCTCTATGTCTAGCTTTGCATAGTTGTCATTTCCAGTCACCATAGCAGCCCTGCAAGACAGCTGTCTGCGTTTTACCAAAGAGGCCACTGAGACCCATTTAGCTTGGCAAAAAGGTCAAAGTCACAATGTTACTAGTTACCTTTTTCAGTCCTTTGAATATGAAGCTCATGTTTTTGCCATGACACCGTAATTATTCAAGGAAATGATTTCATAACATCATCAATTAAACTGCTTTCACATTTTTCTCTGTTTCTTTCCATAATTTTTATGACTAAATATTGAACGATTTCTAGGTAAGTAACAAAATGATTAAATCCAGTATCTTTAATGATACCCATAATTCCATAAAGCCATTTAATTTTATAATTAATTTAATTATGTTGTAATAAAGCTAACTTAATTTTATAATTAATTTAATTAATGATGATGTTATCATAAAGCTAATTTAATTTTATAATAAAAATCAGATGAGTTATTTATAATATTCAGTGAGTATCTTGATTATTGGTTAGTAAATATTACAACACATACTGCTTATTGAATCACATGTAGAATCAAAGTTTCTCAACCATGGCCCTATTGATATTTTGGGCTGGATAACTCTTTGTTGGGGGGGTGTTGTGACTGTTTGAAGTTGGATGGACCCCAGAAAATCATGTTCATAAAGCCAAACTATAACAGTGGATGTGAACCTACTGTGGGTCGGAACTTTTGATTCGGTTACTTCAATTAACACGTGGCCCAGGGTAGGTCTTAATCCTTTTACTGGAGTCCTTTAAAAACAGTATGAATACTGAGAGAGACACAGCAAGTAACCAGAGAAGCAGAGAGAGAATCATAGAAGCAGGGAGCTGAAGGCAAGGAAGCCCAGAGATGAAGGGAGAGCCCAGCAGAA
This sequence comes from Cabassous unicinctus, assembly GCA_029593785.1. NCBI lineage: Eukaryota > Metazoa > Chordata > Mammalia > Cingulata > Chlamyphoridae > Cabassous > Cabassous unicinctus. The sequence continues at coordinate 6,125 of JAQZBX010055512.1, read as the reverse complement.
GCCAACATGTGCCTTACCATATGAAAGAGGAGTCCAGCATCACTAGTAGCCAGTCTTCAGGGAGAAAATATAGCCTGATGAAGCCTTGCTTTGGGCATTTTCACAGCTTCAGACTTGTAAGCTTGCAGGCAAATAATTCTGGTATATTGCATTTCAGCAGCCTAGCAAACTAAAATAGGGACTATCCTGTATATTGCAGGATATTTAGCAATATCCCTGACCTCTACCTATTGGATGGCAGTAGTGCCTCCCTTCCCCAACTGTGACCACCAAAAGTGTCTCCAGACATTGCCAAATATCCCACTGGGGGGCAAAATTGCCCCCATTTGTGAACCACTGCATTAATGTATATGGCAGGCCTGTGATAAGACTGAAAGCTTGGACACTGTAATAGCTATAATTTAGTTTCTCCCTCTCTTAGGTGGGACAAGGATTTCTTAGAGTTGAGTCATCCTCTCTTCCTTCTCACTGGCAGTATTTTTACTGTTGCCACTGAGCTCTGGTGACTCTTCCTTAGCATTCCTGGCCAAAACCAGTTAATATTTAGCATCAGAAATTATAGGCTAGGACCACATCTTATCTTTTTTTTTTTATTACTTATGCTTAACCCTGCACTTTGTATAAAGTTAATATTTAGTATATTTTATTGATTTAAATTGCATGTATAGATATGACTGGATTGGGAACACTTTTGAAAGAAGATATAAACTTTTAAGCAACCAGTGAAATAGAGATGCAAATACTACTGTGAGCTGCTTTTGAAGGAAACAGTTCTAAATGTGTTTATAGTTAAACAAACTGGTGCACTACTCCTTTACATTTTTAAATGGAAACCTCCTACTCCTCCTTAAAAAAATAGCATAGCATAACATAAAAAGGGTCAGGATGATAAATCATATGTTTGTCACCATAAATAATCACATACATAATACTTAAAATATGGACTATCAACCATTTTTGTAATTCATGGTTTCCTCCATGAATCAATAGTTTTCCATTTGTGTTCCTGTTCTCTTCACATAGCTAAAATGGTCCTTATTTGGATTGCCTTGGAAAGGGAAACCTACCTAAAAATTAATTAAAATATTCATTAAATTTTTCATTCTGGGCCTCATTATTAAGTCTAGATAATTTTTTAAAAGGTAATTTGGATGTTTTAAAAAGAACAATTGCATGTTCTTTCTCAGCTTCTTCAGCACCTAATCACTTCAATAATCACAGAACAGCTTGGGGCAGCTCCCCTAAAACACGCCCTTTTCACCCTTCTACACTTCGCTTGGTGGAGTCTGTTGTCCATCTATGCAACTACCAGGCTTCCACTTCTTGATACTCAAATTAGCTTGAGGACTGAATCAAAGGGATTCAAATTATGCTTTAGACCTCTGTTAATACTGAGTTGCCTGACCAGAGTGAGACAAAAATAGGAGAGTTTACTCTTTATACCACCGTTGTAATGAGAATTTTTTGAAGTAAGAAAAAGTTGCAAAACATCAGTAGTAATTAAACTTGAAATGTTTTCTACCTATTGGTGGATAATTAGTAGCAAGTTTGTGAATTTAATTAAGTCAGTATGTGGTCATATTCTGCACTAATAGACTATTCTCTTTAGCCCTCTTTTTTTTTTTTAAGATTATTTTTGAGTTATTTTACATTTTAGATCATAATAATAGAGATGAAATAGCAAAAGAATATACATTACATTGTATCTTAAAACATAGGAGACTTTCTACTTATAAGGAACTAGCAGTATGTGGCCTAAAGAAAATATGTATGTGCTAAGCATACAGAGACAGATATCCAAATTTAATTTCAATACTTGGCAAGTACCAAGAATTACTGTCTGGTTGATAGACACGTCAGATGGTTCACAGTATGTTCAATGTCTTTCTTCTATATTTTCACACCAAGCACAGCAAAAGCGGTTACAAAGGGCATACAACTATAACAATTTTTCATTTATTATCAATAGCAGTGAATCTCTGAGAGCTGTCTCATGGTAGCAGTTTCTTGCTGACATGTAGTGGGGGAAAAGGCATCTTTGGTTTGGTGGTGTGCAAAAAAAGAAAAGATCTGGTTTAGCATAGCAGATCCATTCTAGCTATGTACTTGTAGCTTCTCACATTATTCATTTTCTTTTCTATATAATATAGTTTCTCCTTTTCATATAAATAAAATAAAATAGACATTAGTAATCATTTTCAATTCTGGAAAGACCACAGTTTAGGCAGTGGTTCAAAAAGTATTTTGGAGGTTTATCCAATGTTGCTTTTAAAAATGATATCTGGATCAAATTTTATCTGCTTGAAAACTGAAATTACAAGATTATACCTACATTTAAATGCTTCCGGCCATCAACATGGTAATCCTTTATGCAGCCAGGTTAACTAGTTTCTATGTGCACATCAGAATATGGTTCCTCCTGTTAACTCTAAGTGAATATCTACGCTAGCAAATGTGTCATTTGTTAGAAAAGCGGTAACCATGCAATGGTCTTTTTCTTACAATATACTCCTACACATGTTTGCTCAAGTAAAATTGGTAGAGGTGAGTACACTAATACATTGCATGCAGAATGCTCTATTAAACATCAGACAAGGATGACGTTCACCTGCCTGGAACATGTTATTTACCTGTGCATATTACTGAGCACATACCAAACAGTTCTCATTGTGTTGATAATAGTGTGAAAGACAGCTGTAGCACTTATAAATTTGGAGTAATTCTTGACTTCATTTTATATTTATGACAAATAATTTGAGCGTTTTTAGATATTTTATCAATCACATTTTGACACAAAGTATTCTATTACTCCTCTTTTAACCTTCTAGGTTATTTGCATTCGAAAGGGGCCTGAGATTGTGAGGAAAGTGGATTAAAAAAATACCGTTAGTGACTATTTACATGTGTGGCTCAAGATTCTTTACAATTTATACAACCAAAACACATGAAAAAAAGTTTAGACATCTTTGGCAAAGACATTTAAAGCTGAGATTCAGCTAGGGGTAACGACTCGGGAAATAGCATGGGGGGAGATCTAGGGAGGTACTGAACAGAAAAACAGGCATGCTCTACAGGTAATGTCAATAATTATTTCAAAATATTGGCCATGATTAAGGCAGTGACATTTTCTTAAATGTCGTTTCTTACATGTTTGGAAGCATTTATCATTTCCCTGAAAGAGAGAAAAAGAAGTACCTATCTCAAGATTTTAACTACCTAGAAGATAATATCTTGTTTCAGTTTTCATACAACATGACTTCTTAGAGGAAAATTAGTCAAACCTGGAAATAATACACTTTGAAATCTTGGAAAATCTTTGAGGAAAAGTCAGAATCATATTTTTTATTTCAAGTCTATTGAAATAAATACTTTCTTTAGCAAGGATTGCTTATCTTAAAAAATAGGAATTTCGATATATAATAAACTCAGAAAACGAGCTTTAGGATAGGAGTGGTTGGTACCTTAATGAAATAATAAAATGCTAGTATACAGCAAAATGTGAAAGCTGCATCCACCTAAAAATGTTTTCTTCAAGTTCATTTAAAGACTGCTAAACTCTAGTTTTCTATGTTATCAAATTGTGAGAAGCAGCAGTTTAAAAATTAACCAAGCACATACTTCTTGGATCTGAAAACAACAATCCTGTTTCTAAAAGAGGAGTAGCCTTTTATAGCATTGGTAAAATTTAGAAACGTAGAAATTTACAATTTTCAAAAGAGTGTTTCTACCCTGTCCTCCTCTAGATCATCCTCTAAGAGATAAGACCAGGACTGTATACTTTCCTGCTCCTTTGAGTTATAAAATTTTAACGTTTTAAAGACAGAAGCTTCAAAATTCGTAATGGAGAATGATTGCCTGGAGGTTGTCATTATTTGAGACTAAAACTATTTAGCTATTTAGGGTCTTTTAAATTAACAACAACAGTCAGAAAACAGTGATAAGAGTTCCTGATTTCATGTCTAAAATTTATGCCTATGAAATATTTTGATAAGCTTTCTAGGAGGTTACACAAGTGGAAAAGTATCTGCTTCTTTTGAAATTTAAGTTAAAGTCTCATTAATTCCTCAAAATGAAAGCTCAAGAATCTGCCCTGAACTTTTCATATTACTTGATTAATTCATAAAAGAGGACTTGGAAGTTTTCTTTGATAAATTTACCTGAAACTGAATACCAAGGCTTTCTTTTGCAAATGTTTTTTTAAGTAATTATAAACAATAAATGTCATAGATAGCTCTAGAAAAGTAAAGGACAGATACTCAGTGAACAAGAATGTATCCCTCTTTTTTAAAAGGTTAAAAAAAACCACAACAACAAGAGAAAAAGGTAAAAGAGTGCTAGAGTAATTTGCCCGAGTTTAAAGATTACCAATAACAAAATAAAGGCACAAAGGAATTGAACCTGAAAGGAACAATATACAGTTTTTAACAATTAGCAATTAAAGTGTGTACTAAAAATTACATCACTTTATCATCTTTCATGAAAACTCAAATACCAAACTTAAATGAGTCACATAAACTATTAATAATGCACTTAAGTGAACTGAAGTGGGGAGTATAAACAAAAGTATCTACAGGAGCTAATTCCTAGAATGCTCGCTGATTTCTCTCACCGGGCCTGTTCAGATCAATTTTAGAAAGAAATTCTTAGCCTTTCTATCACAGGTCGTATACTTAACCACATGATACCTTTTAAATAAACAGGGTGCTTATGTGTCATTATTCACACTGTGTGGCAGCAATCCAAATCACCGGGGTAAAGGAAAGAGCTGAGAAGAAATACTCATATAAAAAGAATAATCTATTGTGAAGTAATACATGTTATCTTTCCAAAAAGCACTAGCATAATACTGGAGACAGAGATAATGGGTAGAAAGAATGGGGTTTGGATTTAGGAAGGTTAGATAAGAAAAGCACAGAGCTGCTCTTCCTGACTCAGGACTCTTTTCACAGCCAAACTTACCTTTGTCAAATTCTTAGGTCAAATGTTATGGGAATGAAAAATAATCCTCAAAATCAGTAATGTTTGGAGGATAGGATAAGTACAGAGCACAATCAGCTAAGTGAAAGCTGATTCTATTATAATGTTTAGCCACTGGAGAAGAGGAAAGTTTAAAAACATATATAAATTGTAGGACAAAAATAAGTTTTGTTCATTATTGTTAATTTTCCTCATTATTGTGTCAATGCCATGTACTTTGGATAAAGCACTTCTTCATTAAAAATGCATTCTTAACCATACCAGACTATCCTCTTTACTGCAAAATTAAATTATAATGTGGGCTACTGCGGTTACAGAGAAAATTTCTAGAGGCACACATTAGAGAAATTCTTTTTCTCCAGATCAAGTAAAAAATCCATATTTATATATACATACATACATTATATATTCATATTCTCCACTTCAAGAAAGAAAAAAGTGAAAATCACATACATGAATATTCACATTGTCATATTCTCATGTAATTGAAGGAAATATAGTTAGTTTCTCCTTAAGAGAATGAGGAGGAAGCGAAGGAGGAGGAGGTGAAAGGAAAAGAGGAGAAACAAATGGAAAACCTGAACATTCCTTTCTCTCTGTTTTCTGACTATTTAAACTATATGAAAGGAAGTATTGAAGACTGTAGTTTACAGATATACTTTGGAAATAAGATCAATAAGATAATGTTTAATTTAATTGTGTAGTACTTAACATTTTTAATCTAGAGTTTTAACAGATAAATCACAGTGCTTAAGAAAAAAAAGCCTACAATGCATTTGTACCTGTGAAAATAACCTCTATGACACCTTTATAAACATGTTACCCAATTTTCTCCATATTGCATTTTTTAAAAGCAGGACAGGAAGGTATCTCATTAGACATCTGTTAAAAGTGTTGAATCATTCATCTAACCTTGATTCATCTACTCTTGAGGATAAAACTATTCCAGCTTTACAGAGTATTACTCTGCTTTCCTAATTCATAATTGTCTCCTACCTAATTACCAGAATATTAAAAGGAAGGGATTTTGAGTATTTCCACATGGTTTTGGAAGCAGATTTAATCTTGCATCTCCTCCAACATCTAAAAGGTGTCCTCATTGGAAATTCTTGCATACAGGAATTTTCTTTAAATAGTAGTGAGCAAAG
>JAQZBX010055511.1:0-18402 GCA_029593785.1 Cabassous unicinctus | reverse complement strand
TCTTCTTACCAATGCATAATATTCCATTGTGTGTATACTCCACAATTTGTTTATCCATTTATCAGTTGATGGACACTGGGTTGTTTCCAACTTTTGGCTATCATGAATAATGCTGCTATCAACATCGGTGTGCAGATAACTATTCGTGTCACTGCTCTCAGTTTTCCTGGTTATATACCTAGCAATGGTATTGCCAGGTCCCACGGCAAGTCTATATTCAACTTCCTTAGGATCTGCCAAGCAGTCCTCCACAGTGGCTGTACCATTCTACATTCCCATCAACACTGAATAAGTGTTCCTAACACTCCACATTCTCTCCAACATTACAGTTTTCTGACTTTTTAATAGTGGCCAGTTTAGTAGGTGTGAAATGACATCTCATTGTAGTTTTGATTTGCATTTTCCTAAACGCTAGTGATGTTGAACATTTTTTCATGTGTTTCTTCACATTTGATTTTCTTCTGTGGACAGTTGTCTTTTCAAGTCTTTTGGCCATTTTTTAATCAGAAAGTTTGTCTTTTTATTGTTGAGTTGTATGATCTCCTCATAGATCATGGATATTAAACCCTTTTCAGATAAGTGATTGTCAAATATTTTCTCCCATTGAGTTGGCTGCCTTCTCACCCTTTTGACAAAGTCCTTTGAGGTGCAAAAGTGTTGAATTTTGAGGATGTCCCATTTATCTGTTTTTTATTTTGTTGCTTGTGCTTTGACCACAAGATCTTGAAGATGTTTTACTACATTTTCTTCTAGGAGTTTTATGGTTGTTGCTTTTATATTTAGGTCCTTGATCTATTTTGATTTAAATTTTGTATAACATGTGAGATAAGGGTCTTCTTTCTTTCTTTTGGATATGGCTCTCCAGTTCTCCCAGCACCATTTGTTGAATAAACTGTTCTGGCCCAGCTGGGTGGGCTTAACAGCCTTGTCAGAAATCACTTGACTATAGATGTAAGGTCTATTTCTGAGTTCTCAATTCGTTTCCATTCATAAATCTGTCGGTCTTTATGCCAGTACCATGCTGTTTTACCACTATAGTTAAATGATATGCTTTAAAGTTAGGAAGCGAGAGTCCTTCAACTTCATTTTTCTTTTTTAAAGAAATTTTTCATTATTTGGGGTACCTTACACTTCCAAACAAATTTGATTATTGGCTTTTCAATTTCTGCAAAAAAAGCTGTTGGGATTTTTTGGAATTGTGTTGGATCTATAAATCAGTTTGGGTAGAATTGACATCTTAATGATATTTAGTCTTCCAATCCATGAACGCAGAATATGTCCCTCCATTTATTTAAATTTTCTTCCATTTCTTTTAGCAATGTTTTTTAGTTTTCTGAATGCAGGTCCTTTATGCCCTTAGTTATGTTCATTCCTAAATATTTGATTCTTTTAATCACTATTATAAATGGAATGTTTTTTCTGATTTCCTCCTCAGATTGCACATCAGTAGTGTATAGAAATGCTATTGATTTTTGAGTATTAATCTTGTATCCCACCCATTTGCTGAAATCATCTATTAATTCCAGTAGCTTTGTTGTGGAATTTTCAGGATTTTCTAGATATAGGGTCATATTTTCAGTGAATAGTGAAAGTTTTACTTCTTTCTTTCCTATTTGGGTGCCTTTTATTTCTTTATCTAGCCTAATTGCTCTAGCTAGAACTTCTAGGACAATATTGAATAATGGTGACAGTGGGCATTCTTGTCTGGTTCCTGATCTCAGTGGGAAAGCTTTCAGTCTTTCACCATGAGTACAATGCTAGCTGTAGGTTTTTCATATACTCACTTTACCATATTGAGAAAGCTTCCTTCTATTCCAATCTTTAGGAGTGTTTTTCTTTTTCATTTTATCAAGAAAGGGTGCTGTATTTTGGCAAATGCCTATTCTTCATCAATGATAGCATTGTGTGACTTTTCTTCTTCAATTTATCAGTGTGGTTTATTATACTAATTGATTTTCTTGTGTTGAACCATCCTTGTATACCTGGGATAAAACCAACTTGTTTGTGGTGTATAATTCTTTTAATGTGTTTTTGGATTCAGTTTGCAAGTATTTTCTTGAGGACTTTTGCATCTATAGTCATTAGAGATATTGGACTGTAATTTTCTTTTTTTGTAGTATCTTTATTTGGTTTTAGTATTAGGGTGATGTTGGCTTCATAAAATGAGTTTGGAAGTATTCTTTCCTGTTCAGTTTTTTGGAAGAGCTTGAGCAAGATTGGTATTAGATCATCTTTGAATGATTGGTAGAATTCATCTGTGAAGCCATCTGGTCATGGGCTTTTCGTCTTTGGGAAGTTTTTGATGACTGTTTCAATCTATTCACTTTTGATTTGTTGTTAAGGTCTTCTATTTCTTTTAGGGTCTGTGTAGGTGGTCCATATATTTCTAGGAGTTTGTCCATCTTGTCTATATTGTCTAATTTTTTGGCATACAGTTGTTCATAGCATCCTCTTATGATCCCTCATTTCTGTAGGATCAGTGGTAATGTTCCCCCTCTTATTTTTTATTTTATTTCTTTGCATCATCTCTCTTTTTTCATCAATCTAGCTAACGGTTTATTGATTTTGTTGATCTTCTCAAAGAATCAACTTTTGCTTTTGTTGATTCTCTATCTTTTTTTTGTTCTTGATTTCATTTATTTCTGCTCTGATCTATACTATTTCTTTCCTTCCTCTTGGTTTGGGATTAGTTTGCTGTTCTTTTTCTAGGTCCTCCAGGTGTGTAGTTAGGTCTTCAATTTTAGCTCTTTTTTCTTTTTTAATATAAGCATTGGGGACTATAATTTTCCCTCTCAGCATTCCCTTTGCAGTGTCCCATAGGTTTTGGTATGTTGTGTTCTCATTTTCATTCATCTCAAGGTATTTGCTGAATTTTCTTGGAATTTCTTCTTTGATCCACTGATTATTTAAAATTATTTAAGAATGTGTTGTTTAATCTCCATATATTTATGAATTTTCCACTTTTCCATCTATTATTGATTTTCATAATTGACTTCCAGATTAATTTCAATATCTCTTTGAAATTATATAAAGATTGTTTTGTATAATTTCAATCTTTTTAAATTTATTGGGACTTGTCCTGTGACCCAACATATGGTCTATCTAGGAGAATGTCCATGAGCACTTGAAGAGAAAGTGTATCATACTATTTGGGGGTGAAAAGCTCTATAGATGTCTGTTAGGTCTACTTAATTTATCATATTATTGATGTTCTCTGTTTCTTTTTTTTATTTTTTTTAATCTCTGTCTAGATGTTCTATCCAATAATGAGAGTGGTGTATTGAAGTCTCCAACTATTATTGTAGAGACATCTATTTCTCCCTTCAGCTTTGTCATTATGTGCCTCATGTATCTTGGGGCACTCAGGTTAGGTGCATAAATATTTAATATAGTTATTTATTCTTGGTGAATTGCCCCTTTAGTTAATATATAATGACCTTCTTCATCCCTTATAACACTTCTGTATTTAAAATCTATTTTTTCTGCTTTTAGTATTGTTACTCCAGCTCTATTTTGGTCAATATTTGCATGGAATATCTTTTTCCAGTCTTTCACTTTTCACCCGATTGTGTCCTTATATTTGAGTTGGGTCTCTTGAAGACAGGATATAGATGGCTCATTTTAAAAATCCATTCTATCAGTCTATATCTTTTATTGGGGAGTTCAATCCATTAAAATTAAATGTTATTTCTGTAAAGGCATTACTTACTTCATCCATTTTGTCCTTTGGCTTTCTGTTGTCATATTGAACTACTGTCTGTCTCTTTACCTAATTTACCCTTCTGAATAATGTTCATTTCTATACTCTTCTCCAACTTTCTCATGCTTTTTTCTTTTCAGGCTGCAGCACTCCCTTCAGTATCTCTTGTAATTCTGGTCTTTTGGTAACATATTCTATCAGTTTTTGTTTGTCTCTGAACACTTTGAACTCACTCTCATTTTTGAAGGACAACTATGCCAGATACAGAATTCTTGGCTGGCAGTTTTTCTCGTTCAGTACTTTAAATACATCATACCACTTTATTCTTGCCTCCATGGTTTCTGATGAGAGGTCGGCACTTAATCTTATAGCGCTTCCCTTGTATGTAATGCTTTGCTTTTCTCTTGCTGCTTTCCGAAGCCTCTCTTTATCTCTGATGTTTGTCATTCTTAATAGTAGGTTTCTCAGAGTAGGTGTATTTGGATTTATTCTGTTTGGGGTATGCTATCCTTCTTGGATATTGATATTTATGTCTTTCATAAGATTTGGGAAGTTTTTGGTCATTATTTCCTCAAATATTCTTTCTGCCCTTTTTCCATTCTATTTTCCTTGTGTTGGAAAGCATATGTTTGTGCATTTCACATTGTCATTCAATTCTCTGAGGCTCTGTTCCATTTTTTTCCCATTCTCTTTCTGTTCTCCTGTCTTTTCCAGTTCAGATGTTTTGTCTTCAAAATCACTAATTCTGTCTTCAAGCAATTCAAATCTGCTTTTTTGTGCCTCTAATGTATTTTTAATCTCATCCATTGTCTTTCATTCCTATAAGGTCTGTTACTTTTCTTTGCAGACTTTCAAATTGTTCTTTATGCTCACCAAGTGTCTTCTTAATATCCTTTATTTCTTTGGTCATATTTTCTTTAAATGCTTTGAATTGATTCAGGAGATTTTTGTGATTATCACTGATTAATTGTTTTAAATCCGGTATCTCTCCAGGATATTTGGTTTATTCCTTTGGATGGGCCGTCTTTTCCTTTTTCCTAGTATGACTTGTAAATTTCTGATGTCTAGGCAATTTCTCTGATGGCCAGTTTCTCTCTCTTGCTTATTGTTTTTATTTCCACAGCTCTTCTTTGATGTTTGGTTTAACTTATTCTAAGTCTTTAAAATTACCCAAATTACCCAAAGTTATCAAAATTGGTCCAGAGGGCCACTAATGGGGTGCCGATTTTCTCCCAAGAGTTAGAATGCAAAGAAGACCAAAAACAGTTTTTGTCATGAAATTTCCAGACTGTCCAGCAGATAGTGCTCATCACACACCTTTTCACAGAGATGTTTCAATCTCTGTTATCCTGTGTTTTGGTCTCACCAGAGTTGAGATTCAAAGTGGGCTCTGCTGGCCAAATTCCCTGAAGAAAAGCTCCCTGACTTTCCCTTCTTTTTCCCTTGTAACAGCTGACAGGGAGGAAGATGTCTTTTCCCCTCTCAGTCAGCTGCAGTGAGCCAGGGGTTTTACCCCAGTTTAATTCTTGGGAGTAGGGATGGGGAACCCTTCCTGGCTGCTGGCTGCCTGCTGTGGAGTGGGTTTGGTAAGTCATGCTTGTTGTTTTGCATTCTTTGTCTCTCTGTCTCTCACCCTCACAGGAACTGTGAAGCACTGCCTTGGTCTGCTGACCCCTAAAGCAGGTCTCTTGGATAACTTTTGGCTTTTACTCCATTGTTTTTTTTGAAAGCATTGAACATACCTTTTAGAGCAATGCCATCTTCCCACAATTCCCTCTGGAAAGTATTTTTTATTATGTATTTCAGCTTTTGCCCCTTTCTCTGTTGTTTTTGTGAGAGAGCTGAGTCCTGCCTGCCTAATCTGACTCCATCGTCCCACAAATCACTCCCATTTTTGAAGTAGAGTTTTGCCGGATAAGGAATTCTTGGCTGGCAGTTTTTCTCTTTCAGTATCTTAAATATATCATACTACTGCCTTTTCATCTCCAAGGTTTCTGATGAGAGATCAGCACTTAGTCTAATTGAGCTTCCTTTGTGTGTGATGCATTGCTTTTCTCTTGCTGCTTTCAGAACTGTCTTTTTATCTCTGGCATTTAACATTCTGAATCATAGTTGTCTCAGAGAAGGTCTATTAGGATGTGTACCTTTTAGGGTGCATTGCCCTTCTTGGATAGTTATATATATATGTCTTTCATAAGGTTTGGGAAGCTTTCAAGCTTTATTTCCTCAAATATTATTTCTCCTTCTTTTCCATTTTCTTCTTTTTCTAGGATATCTATAATGTGTATGTTTGTATGTTTCATGTTGTCATTCAGTTCCCTGAGACCCTGTTCCATTTTTTCCATTCTTTTCTCTTTTTATTCTTTTGTTTTTTTAAGTTCAGATTCTCCATCTTCTATTTCACCAATTCTGTCTTCCACCAATTCAAATCTGGTGTTATGTGCCTCTAATGTATTTTTAGTCTCACCTATTGTGTCTTTCTTTCTCATAAGCTCTGTTTTTGTTTGCAGGCTTTCAAGGTTCTTTATGCTCACCAAGTGTCTTCTTAATATTCATTATTTCTTCAGCCATATTTTCCTTCAATTCCTTGAATTTATTTAGAAGATTTGTGAGAAGATCATTGATTAGTTGTCTTAAATCCTATGTCTCGTTAGGACTTTTGATCTGATCCTTTGAGCCATATCTTCCTGTTTCTTAGTATGGCTTGAAATCTTTTGATGATGTTTAGGCATCTGAATAAGTTGGTGAATTTACTCAGTCAGTTAATTTCTCTCTCTTGCCTAGTGGTTTTATTTTATAGATTTTCTTTGATTTGTGGTTCAACTTATTCTTAATCTTTAAGATTAAGTTATCAGAACCAGGGTAGGGACCCACTAATGGGGTGCAGACCAGATCCAAGTGGGCCTGAACATGAGAAACTCCAGAAAGCTTTTTTTATTTATTGCAGTTTCCCGGCCTGCCAGCAGATCTCAATCTCCACTTGCTGGTAATTCTAGTGTGGCCAGAGCTGAGATTCAAAGCAGGCTTCTCTGGCCTAACTCACTGAAGAAAAACCACTTTCTGCCTCCCACCATGCCCAGAGGAAGATATCTCTTCCCTTATCAGTTGTCCATTGTGAGCCTTGGGTTTTACCCAGGATGTTCACCTTTAGGATGGGGGGTGGCTGCTGTTCCCAGCCATAGGGCCAAGTAACTCACGTTTTTGCTTCAGCCTGTTTGTCTCTCTGTACCTCTCCCTCTTGGATGATGTGCAACACTCTTCTGGTCTGCATACCCTAAAGCTCCATCGGGCAGCTTTTTGCCTTTCCTCCATTGTTTTCATATGAGAGCTGAGCTCAAGTGCTGCCCTACTCCTATGCCTACTCCTGGAAGTCCTCCACTTTTGACACTCAGTTGGTTTTGGCTTTTTAATTTTCATGGTAGGAAGCACAGTCCCTGGACTATAAGCATTCCACAAAAATTATTGGCAGAATGAATGAGTCAATGGTTGTCAACATGCATGGTAGCAAACAGATGCAGAATTTCCATTGTTCCCATGGCCAAAGAATCTGGCCCAGACTGATATGCAAGCACCACAATAAGTAAATAAATTGGTGCCTCTTCAAAGCAATGTTATTTAAATATTCAATATTTGATTTGTATGCACAGGGAGAAATTAGTTTTCTTTTAGTAAAAGTTGTCTAACTCTTTATGGTCAATATACACAATCTATAATGTACATGAATTATATGTAGTTTTCCCTACAAGGCAAATTTTTGAGAAACATATTAAATGCATTAAAATTTGAATAAAATTAAATTAAAAAAAATTTTTTTTAAAGATTCTTAGATTACATAAATGTTGCACAAAAATATAGGGAATTCCCATATGCCTTGCTTCCCACACCTCCCACATTTTCCCACATTAACAACATCCTTCATTAGTGTGGCACATTCATTACAATTGATGAAAACATTTTAGAGCATTGCCACTAAGCATGGATTATAGTTCAAATTTTAGTTTACATTCTCTCCCACACAATTCTGCAGGTTATGACAAGACCTTCACTAAAAGGAGGAAAAGGTAAAGATAAATGAGTGTATATGGTTAAGAGACTTCAAAGTGAGCCGGAAGGTCATCAGAGAGGTAATGCTTATGCATGTCTCAGCAGGATCTCATAGACAGCCAAGGTAGATACTACCCCAAATAGTGGGGATCCTGAGAGCTCTGGAGCCACCCAAGACCTATGGTCATGGAAGATAGCTCTGGAGTTTGGTGCCTTGCCAGTGGCCCTACTTTGGAGTTTGTGCTCCCAAGTGTGACAGAGTTGGACTTGGATGTGACTTCTCTACACATTCCTCTTCTGTCGCTTTTATTTGAACCTATACTTGGTGCTGGAGTTTGGTAGTTATATGTCCAAGAAATTTTAATCTCTGGGCTGTCCATGTGCCAGCGGGGTCCTAAAATTCAATGGAGTTGCAATAGCTACTCTCCAGTCCATTGGATTCACCCAGGACAATTAACAAGGAGATGATGATGGACAACGACCATCCCAAGGAACCGAGAGAGTATACAGCTGCAAGCAAGAGAGTCCCATCCGTCTGCCCCATGGGATCAAAGCCTTCCATCAATCAGAGATGGAATGGGCAGCACCATCCCAGAATCCTCAGGGTTGGGGAGTGAACTACTAGAGTGCACTTACTGGTATTCTTCTATAGACTTGTTGTGATTCTAGCAATGGAAGAAACTATGTCAGTCATGTGGAGGCAGTGGCCACTGAAGGTTCTGAAAGCAGGAAGAGGGAACTACAGGTGAAAATTAATTTCTTGTTCTCAATAGTTACCCTGGTGTCAGGCATACTGACTCTGAAGGTCAATTTCAGGAGAATGGACTCAGTATTGGAAGCAGAGTGGCTGTGCCATGCAATTTGAATGTATGTGTTGCAGAAATGTCAGTAGAGATACTTTAAGGGAATGCTTCTCTTTTTAAAAATTTCACCACCAGAAGAAATGGGATCCCTTTATATTCCAACACTTAAGGAATTGCATGAGAAACCTGAAAAACTGGTAGCAGCTTTCTATCTCATTTCAGTGTTGTTTTTGTTATTCTTCAAGATTGACATCTGTGGCAGCCACTTTTGGCCTGCCTTTTAGTCTGACTCTACAAACATGAATAATTTGGTCAAGTAAAAAACAGAATTCTGCAATTTTTGTGTTGAATTAATGTACATTTTTTTTTCTTTTAGTCAAGTCAGCAAGGTTATCTTTGTCAAGTTGTGCACGTTGAATTTCACATTCTGTGCGGTTTACCTTCCAAACAATCCAGGCAGTGTTTTTAAGTATCTGTAGATCTCTGCCTACATTGAGAAGGCTCTATTAAATTTGACTATAGCTTGCAAAATCACTCTTCTATTTTGGAAAATTCAGAGAGTCTCTTCTCCAATTTCCTTCTCTAGAGGGAAAAGCTTGCTCAAAAAGAGTATGGTTTTCCACAACATGCATAATCGAACTCTATGCCTTCAGTTGAAAGGTTTACTTTGTAAAGAGTAAAAATATATGCTAAAAAAGTTAGGCTGTGAAGGAGCTCTTTCTGGTTAAATGTTTCTGGGACTAGAATTTACTTTTCCATCAAAACAAGAGAAAGATCTTTCAGAAGACTAATCATGAACTGGAGAGGAAATACTTGGATGACCCAATAAATATCAGTTAATAGACATTCTTGCCCAATTTCTTGTCCAAGTCTCTTGAAAATGCCCTGCCTGGGGGATGATGCCATTCATGGCATAGCTAAGAGAACTTTAATGATTGCTGGCCAAGAGCTAGGGTATTCCAGGTAAGTGAGCAAAAGTGAACACTTGTAGAGTTTCTTTCTTCATTAGTCTCAAGGCCGGATATGTTGCCAAGTGTGATGGTCAAGTTCATGTGTCAACTTGGCCAAATTTTGGCGTCCAGTTGTTTGATCAAGCAAGCACTGGCCTGATTGCTACTGTGAGGACATTTTATGGACTTAAATCATCAGTAAGTTGATTGCATCTATGGCTGATTACATCTACAATGAACTGAGGAGATTGCCTTCAACAGTGAAAGACATTTCATCCAATCAGTTGAAGGCTTTAAAAGGAGAAGTGATGATTTCAGCAGTCAGAAGAGAGAATTTCCATCTCTACTTCAGCCAGCCTTTCCTGGGGAATTCATCAAAAATCTTCATTGGAGTTCCCAGCTTGCAGCCTGCCCTATAGAATTTGGCCTTAACCATACCCACAGTTGTTTGATACAGTTCTTATAAAAATCTCATAATATTTACAGATATCTCCTGTCAGTTCTCTTTTCCAGAGAACACTAATACACCAAGTGTGGAAAGTACTTTGCCTCTATTCAGAATAACTTTTTTGTGTGGCTAAGGCTTTGCTTAGCATTTTGGTGACTTCCCCTAGCAGTTCACTGAATGGGAATTCTCTTTTAGATTCATAGTTCATTTAATAAATGTAGACCAGAAGTTGGCAGCACTGAATCAGAATAAGTTGCATTTGGTAGCATGTTAAGAAGAAATGGGTGGCTGCTGTATAATGCATGACCTACATCAAAGTATTAGAAAAATTTCTTGAGATGAGGGCACTATTTGACTCAATGGTTCAATTTTATTCTTTCCTAAACAACTCTTTCAAGTTTTACAAGTTATTTTTAACCATATGTATCTTCTTTAGTTCATAGCAGTATTATGAAAACATTGCTGCTTAAAGACAGAACTTGTGCATGGGATAAAAATCTATGTTTTCATGGAATCTAAGCCTTCTCAATTCAAGCACTCTTCTCATGAAAACAATTCATAACTTCCAGTATGGAAACAGGTGGACAGATGTAAAGGGTCCCTTGAGATTTGTTTGATCTCACTCCCTTGGAAGGGCTTTGCAACATAAGAACATAATGACTTTTATTCCTTGTTATTTCCAGCAAAGAAAGTAAAACAAAAGAATGTATATGCTTTATGATACTCAATCTTTGAAATTTTCGTATATTTAAACTAGGACTTATAGGCAAATGATAGAGGTCTATATCATACTGTGCATGTTTATTTTCTATCCTTTTATTAATGAATTTATTCATTCAACAAATAGCTTAGCAAGGTTAAGCAACTTGTTTAGTGATGAATAGCTTGTTGGTGGTGGACCCTAGATTCAAACCCAAGGATAATTTCCTTTACCATGATGGCATATACTTATAAATGGGCACACACACACACACACATAGAAAGAATAAATCTTTTATTTTTTAGTGTCACATTGTCATGCTCTCCTTCCAACAAACTCCTTCCCCCAGATCTCACTGTTATCAGTTAGTATTTCATATTTGTATATTCAAAAGGGGGGTTGTTTTGTAAGGTTTGATTTTGTGCTATGTTTGTCAGGATATATACTTGGTTATACAACCTTCATAAAATAAATTGTGAAGTGTTCTATCTTTTTATGTGCTCTGAAAGAATTTATATGCTGTGGGAATTACCAGTTCCCTCAAAGTTTGAAAAAACTTCCATAAGTCATTTGGCCTATGAACTCATTTAAGAGAAAAACACTTGGCATCTGGTAAGTTTTTTGGTTTCTTTCTCCTTTATTGTTAAGCTATTCAGGTTTTCTAGTTCTTATTGAGTCAGCTACAGAAACTCATTCATTTGGAATTTTCAAGTTCACTAGTATAATATTATAAATAATATTCACCTAAAATTAAAATATAAAATCTCACTCATAATTTGCACCTTGAATTTGTTTCTTTTCTTTATTAGACACGTATTTATTTTATTTTTCCTCAAAGAAATTGTTCTTAAATATCACTTCTACTCATTTTTTAAATATTTTCTAATTCACCAGCTAGAATTACTAAAATATTTTTTGACTTGTAAAACTTACTTGCATTGATTCCTATTTTTCAGTTCATATAAGAATTTAAATCAATGAACATACCTCTGAGCAGAATTTTGCCATATGTCACATTCTTAATAATTTCTAAATAGTATATAATTGTGGTTTGATTACACACTTCATCCAGTAATTAGTTTGTAACTTTAATAATTGGTTGTGGTTTATTGATTGAACTTTTGTTATTATCTGATTTTATTGCATCTTCTTCACCAAAAATCTTTTACTTTGGGGAATTAAATGAAGTTTTCTTTCTAGATTACATGAACACATTTTTAAATCATTCCAGAAACTTTTAGATAAAATGTATATTCTCTATTTGTATATATGTAGCTTTTAGAGATTAAATGAACTTTATTGTATAGCTAACATAATATTATGAATTAATGTACTATCAACATTACTATGCATAATATATTATGCTCACACATTCAAATAAGTAATATTCATATGTATATATAATTCAGGTCCATAGAAGGCACATTTTTTTCCTACTAGATTAGTTGGGGTAAATATACAACATTTTTCTTTTAATACACAGCATTTAACTTTTCTTTTCTGAGTCAAATTTTCCCCCTCATTGTTGTTCTGTTCTTTACTTAATGGAAATTCCTCTTGGGTTCAGCAGATCATTTATTACAGTTTCTTGTCCCCAGTGCTATTAACATTTACATCTCACTGTTGTTTCCTGGGTGTTTCATTAGTTATGAGCAGAGGTCCTGTCCAGTGCTATGAACTAATTTTCTTCCTCATTTCTCATCATGCCCCTGATGCTGAGTACAATGCTTAGCACAGAGCCAGTTCTCCAAACATTTGTGGAATGAATTACAGAAGGACCCTTCCCCGCAAGTCTCTTTCTAATTTTAAGTAATTTCAGTATGTGGTGGCTTCAGTGTCTCTCAATTTCTCTTCCTCCTTTACCTATAGATTACCTAGAAATAGAAAATTACATTTGTGCCAATCATTTCCTAGTTTGCCCTAATGACTTTTTACCACATATGCATCTCTAAATAATATATTCCTAAATATTTAGTGTTTATGATTCAGACGATTATTTCTTTTAATCAATATTGTGTCTGCAATTCATCCCTATTAATACCTGTAGCTGAAATTCATTAATTTTTACTGTTCTGTACTGCATTACACATTAAAATTAATTTTTCTACTAATTATGCACATTTGAGTCAATTCCTGTTTTAGGGATTTTGGACAAGGTTGCTACTAATATTGATGTTCATGTCTTCTGGTTGGACTTATACAGTGGTTTTCTAGAGTATATAACTAGAATAGAATCACACAGCTGTGGGCATGCACATGTTTTAATTTATTATGTATTGCTAAACTGTTTTCCAAAATGTTGTACAATTTATATTCCCATCAGCAGTGTGATCTTATTTGCATTGCTTCACATTCTCACCAACAGTTGCTGCTTTCAGAACTTATATATTTACCAATCAGAAAGATGTGAGTTAATAACAGCTTTTCACATGCTTAAGGACAACTCATGTTTCAGTTGTTTTTGACATGCCTATTCATGCCTTGTGCCCATTTTCTATTTCTTTTTATTGTTACTTGTGATTTTCTTAATGATTTAGAGGATATATTAATATATTCTATGTATTTTTGTTCGTGTCATATGCGTTGCATAGATCTCTTCTGTACGGATTTTGGGATCACCTTCTCAAGTTTATAAAGTCTATGATATTTTTATTAGAACTATATAAAATTAGTGGAAACATTTGAGAGAAATTGATATCTTTATGAAACTGGTCTTTCTATCAATGAATCAAGATGTTTTTTTGCATCTTCTTAGGTCTTCTCTAGTGATTTTTCAGTCAAGTTTTGTCTTTATTCCTATAAGTATCTTGTGTATAGTTTGAAGTTTATTTTCTTAGGTGAAAATTTTTTTGATTATTGTAGATGGTGTCTTAAAAAAAATAAATGTTTTCTTTCCTGATATCTAGAAACATGATGAATTTTGCATGTAGATTTGGGATCAGACTAAATTGCTAAACTATCTTTAATTATATCAGTATATCTCAATGTTCTTTTGCAATTTCTACATTGACAAGAATAACATTTATTAAAAAATGAGTTATATTTCTTGCTTTCTAATCCTTCTATTTTTATTTCTTTCACTTTTCTAGTTATTATGATCAGTACTTCCAGTACAATGTTTAATAGAAATGCTGATATCTTTGACTTGGATATTTTAAAGAGACTGCATTAAATATTTTCCTTTTGAGCAGAAAAATATTTTGTAATATAACACAATTTGTTTGCCTTTCCCTTTTTGATGAACATTTGGCTTATTTCTAGTATTTGGCTTTTAGATATACAACTGCTATGAAAATTCAGGTACAGATCTTTGTGTGGACATATGCTTTCATTTCTCTTGAGTAAATACCTAGAAATGGGATGACTGAATTCTAGAATTTTACATATCCACCAGCAGTGTATGAAAATCCAGTTGCTTCACAACACTTGATGTCAGTTAATTTAGTTTTAGTCGTTCTATTGGGTATGTAGTGGTATCTTATTCAGGTTTTAATTGTTTTTTTCCCCTGATATCTAATGTTTAGCAGAGCAGTTCACCAATTATTGATCTTTGTCTAATCTATTGTTAAAATCATCTTTTGAGTCAATTCAATTATGTTATTTTTTATTTCTGGAGCAATATGTGGTTATTTTTCAAATCTGACTCATCAAATTTTATAGCCTTTTATTCTTTCATCCAAATAGTCTCCTATTTGCATTTTAATATGTTAAAATGGCTGTTCTATTTTCCATTACTACAATAACAA
This sequence comes from Cabassous unicinctus, assembly GCA_029593785.1. Classification (NCBI taxonomy): domain Eukaryota; kingdom Metazoa; phylum Chordata; class Mammalia; order Cingulata; family Chlamyphoridae; genus Cabassous; species Cabassous unicinctus. The sequence goes on along the minus strand of JAQZBX010055511.1, from coordinate 4,011 downwards.
AAAGTCTGCTTTGGTCCATGGTTGCATTCCCACCTTATGTTCGATCAATCCTCGATCTTGAGGATTTGGGATTGTGTTGCCTGCTCTGCTTCAATATCTACAGATGTTTTGAGTTTTATTTTGCCATTTGTTCTTCATGCTTATGTATGGTACTGTTGGCTTGTTTACTCATCTATTTAGTGAACCCCCCCCCGCCCCAGTTTGAACTCTTATTTCTTGGAACTTTCTTTATGGGCATTCTAAATTGTGCAATTGTTTTTGCTAGGCTCCTAGAAGCCCTACAACCAGGAACAACTTTAAACCAAATTACTTGCTTGGGGGTAGAAGTAGTTTGGAACATATGAGAATTTAATGTCATATGAATAAGGGCTTGTGGTCGGGAAGTCTAAGGGCAGTCTTTTTCTTAATTTCCACCCAAAGCTAAAGCCAAAGTAGTTAAATATTCTTATTTTTTTCCCTCGATAGAGTGCACTTTTTCTAGTTCATCTCCCAAGGTTGTCACTCTTTGGGCTTCTGACCTCATGTGGGTGTTTCCTACCTGACCTCCCAATTTTCTTGGACCAATACTTGTCATGTTAAGAAAAATCACAGTTCTTCAGCGGTTCTTAAAACTTTTTTGTTCCATAGACCCCTTTGCCAGTTAAAAACCACAGACCCCTTACTAAGTTCACACAATACTGTATATTATTTAATAAATATATCATACCTGCACCAACAAGTTCCCACAAGAATAATGCTTTTTTTTTTAACCCCTGCCTAGGTCAACAGGATTTGGCAGATATCCTCAGGGAACATGGTATCACCTTCTTGGGAGGTCTCTTATCTCCTTCAAAGGTTCTGTCATGTTCATTATAGCCTTTTATAATCTTTCTCAACAGCCAGTTGAGAAATATTGTCATTGTTGTTTCATTTTCTTATTAATTTTATTTTGTTATTCTGTTGGTTTCATTTTTGAAGAGGTTTTGGATCACAGAAGGGTCACAACTGTGGCAGGGGAAGATCATTGGTGTGGAGTGTCAGTGATGGGGGATGCGTTGAAGGAGGTTCATACCTCTAAGGCATATGAATGAGTTCAGGTGTTCATGGGGCATTGTCATGGTGGGTGGAGAGCCACATAATAACTGAAAGAATATCGAATTCCCATCTTGGTAAGCTCTGCCACATTCTCTAATGGGACAACAAGAGTCCCCCTAGTACAGGGGCAGCGCCTAGTGAAGGAGGATGGACCATTGCAACGGGGCCTTGATATTGATGACTGTACTTACGAACTTTTTCTTCTGAAATAGAAACTTAGCCTAGTATTATATGTTGCCTAAGAGTTACCTCCTGAGAGCCTCCTTGTTGCTCAAATGTGGCCTCTTTCTAAGCCAAACTCAGCATATAAATGCATTACCTTCCCCACAGCATGGGACATGACTCCTGGGGATGAGCTTCACTGGCACCAAGGGGTTATTACCAAGTGCCAACTAGTGATGCATTTGGAAAAAGACCTTGACCAAAAGGGGAAATATTAAAAACAAATGAGTTTTTATGGCTAATAGATTTCAAAGTGAGTTGGGAGGTCAGTCCAGAGGTTACACTTATGTACCTCTCAGCAAGATCTCATTGATTGCCACAGTAAATATTACCTCAAATAGCAAGGCTCCTGAGGGCTTTAGAGACATCCAGACACTATAGGCAGGGCAGACAGTTCAGGAGTTTGGCGCCCCAACAGTGGGCCCTACTTTGGAATTTACGCTCCTCATTGTGACAGAGTTGGACTCATTTGCAGTTTTCCTACACATGACTCTTCTGCCCCCTCTATTTGAACCTATAGTTAGTACTAGACTTGATAGGTGTATGTCCAAGAGACTAAAATCTTTGGGTTGTCCATGTGACATTAGGGCCCTGAATCTCAGCAGAGTTGTAATACCTACTCTCCAGTTCATTGGAATCACCCAGGAAAACTAACAAGGTGATGATGATGGACAACGCCCATCCCAAGGAACAGAGAGTCTGGAACTGCAAGCAAGATAGTCCCATCCACCTACCATATGGGATCTTAGCCCCCTCCCAATTAGAGGTGGAGTGGGCATTACCATCCCAGAATCCGCAGGATTGGGGAATGAACAATGGACTAGAGTAGACTTACTGTTATTCTACTATAGACTTATTGTGATTCTAGTAATGGAAGAACTTTTATCATTGATGTGGAGGCAGTGGCCACTGGAGGTTCTGAGGGGTGGGAAAGGGTAAAATAGGTGTAATATGGGGGCATTTCTAGGACATTGGATTTGTCCTGAATGATGTTGCAATGATGGATACAGGCCATTATATATTTTGTCATAACTTACAAAGTTGTGTGGGACAGAGTGTAAACTATAATGTAAACTATAATCCATGCTTAGTGGCAATGCTCTGATATGTGTTCATCAATTGTAACAAATGTACCACACTAATGAAGGCTATTGTTAATGTGGGAAAGTGTGGGAGGGGTAGGGAGTGGGGCATATGGGAATCCCCTATATATTTTATGTAACATTTATGTAATCTAAAGTATTAAAAAATTTTAAATTATTAAAAATATAATAAATAAATTTTCTTATGTGTCCTATACCAACATGTGCTTGTCTGAATTATAAATTGAAATTCCTAATGAATTTCTTTAGAGGTTTAGTATTGTGAAATGAAAATGTGCATATATGAGGAAAACTTCATACATCTTAAAATTTTGTTCATATATTTAATATTTTACCTTTATGCCATTACAAAACCTTGTAGAAAAGATTGGTATAGTAGGTACACAATCAATATAAATTCTTCCATTCACTTAACATACATTTATTGAATCCCAACTATGTGTCACACAATATGATTTTGAGTTTTAAATTGGTCATGACATATTGTATGTACTCCCACTTTTGGAAGAGTTTAATGTCAGATTTATATTGGGTTAACTACTTCTAGATTCCTTCCTGTCTCTTAACCAAGATGTGTTTCAGTGTCTGAAGAAATCACTTACATTTTTGTATATTCTAGCTTTTAGTTTCCAATTATTTTATGTTAAACAGCCACATCCACTTTTCCATTCATATTCATCAGAAGTTATTTAAAAGAGAGTGTCTTTGAAACCTAAGCATTGCCAGAAGATGGTTATCCTTACTCAAGTTGTAGCAGTTATCTTTTAAATCAAACATTTACTAAAAGACATGGTTTTCTTTAGAGTTTTTCACTACTTTGTTAACTTCAATTTTTTTCACTTATATATATTCTAAATGCAGTATAGTTTTGTAAAATAAATGGTGACTTTATTTATAAACCATATGCTAAATTTTGTATAAATTTGGAATTCCAACCATAGTGCTTTTAATTTATAGTGAGAAAAAAACAAATAAATTATCTTGGTTATAAATAGAGATAATCTGTGGTAATGTAGTTATTGTGACAAAAAGATTTACAGAATCTGCGTCAGTGAGTCCAATTAATTATTTCTAGAATGACTGCTAGGATGGAAGAAATGTATTACTGACCTCCACATTCAAGTCATACAACCACAAGCAATGACTTTATCTAAGTGCCTTGAATGTGAGTAAAAGCTGCATCACAAAGGATAATTCTTCGAATTAGAGACTGATGTGACAGCTACTACACTATAAATAAAACATAAGTATTTCATTGAGAAGACATGGGCCTATAGAGCCTAAAAGGTAGGGGGTATCAGATTTTGGTTCATACCAGTGCACACATCTCTGGGAGGAATGAGCCAGATAAATTCATAGTCCTTCTTAATGATAGCAATTGGATAGCAAGGTCCACTCTACTTGGCCTTGATGGCTGTATTCTCTCCATTTTCTCCTTAGCTATTGGACTAATAATTATGTTGACCTCTGTATATTTCCATTAAACTACCCTGGCCAAAAGGCAGTGGCTATTCTACTTTAATTACTACTTTCAACAATGACTTTTATTATTGTATTTGAGGATCCTTCTAATACTGGCTTTTTCTGCCACCAGGTCCACCCATTTCAAGCT
>JAQZBX010055510.1:0-18404 GCA_029593785.1 Cabassous unicinctus | reverse complement strand
TCTTCTGTCCTTTGCCTTGCTTTTTACATTCGATTCCCCACCCACCAGGGTGTGGGGCTCAACGCCCTACTGACTGACATGGCCCAGTCAACGCCCTAATCATAATTCAATCATGCCCAGATTAACAGATCAGATTACAGGCATGATCCAATTATATTTTTGGAATTCATAATTACATCAAATTCCCCAACGGTTACACTAAGTGTGACCCATGAGGAAGTATGCTATAATCTGAAAGAAGTGCATGAGTTTTTCAACTTATATAGACAGAAATCACGGGAATATGTGTGGGAATAGAATCTAAGGGTATGGGATAATGGTGGAAGGAATATAAAGTTGGATTGATATGGGCCCACTGAGCAGAAAGTCTGGATTCAATGCTGTAACTTGAGTGGTTAGAAAAGGCTCTAACAGTTTGTTTGGTGGCTGACTGAAACATGGACCAAAAGATGGCCTAGCATGTCTGAGGGTGGGATGCCCGATTTTCCCTGGTATATAGTAGAAGAGGGAATTCAAAGGCTTACAGAGATTGGAATGCTAAAATGGATTTGACACTTGCCCACCCACCCCAGGAGTATCCAGAGGACACACCTTTAACCAAGACTGTGAAGAATAAGTTTGTAAGACTAACCCCATCTTCCCTGAAGAGCTCTGTGGTTGCTCTCCTCTGTAGTCCAGATATTATTGAGGGAGGGCTGTAATGGAATTAGAATCCTTAAACATTATGGGGATGATCGGATTTTGGTCTGGTAAAAGTCAAGTATCCGCAGTTAATTACCAAAGAAAAGGTGGGTGTGGCTACCTCAATGAAAGGCAGATTCAAAGCAGCACTCAAAATAGTCTGAGACCATAGAGTTATGGCATTGGCTAATAGATCATGGGGTACCTAGAAGTGAAATAGATGGGCAGTCTACTAAATTTCTTCTGGATCTGTATAAGCAGAAGAGTTATAGGTCGAGTGAACAAAACCCTAACTCAAATTACAGATGCAGAGAATCATGGCTCCTTAATCAATTCCCAGACTTAAGACAGTTACAGACCCAAGTCCTTTTAGGGAAGGATCCTGTTAAACTGCCAAAAATTTATACTGTTAATCTTCCTCCCATCTGTCCCCAAGGAGACCTATGGCCTTTTACCAGAGTAACTGTGCATTGGGGAAAAGGAAATGATCAGACATTTTATTAGATACTAGCTCAAAAGTGATATTAATTCCAGGAGACCCAAAACGTCACTGTGGTCCACCAGTCAGAGGAGGGGCTTATGGAGGTCCAGCGATTGATGGAGTTTTAGCTCAGGTCCATCTCACAGTGGGTCCAGTGGGTCCCTGGATCCATTCTGTGGTTATTTCCCCAGTTCCAGAATGCATAATTGGAATAGACATACTCAGTAATTGGCAGAATCCCCACATTGGATCCCTGACCTTTGGAGTGAGGGCTATTATGGTTGGAAATGCCAGGTGGAAGCCACTAGAACTGCCCCTACCTAGCAAAATAGTAAATCAAAGGCAATACCGAATTCCTAGAGGGGTTGCAGAGATTAGTGCCACCATCAAGGATTTGAAAGATGCAGGGGTGTGATTCCCACCACATCCCCATTCAACTCTCCTATTTGACCTGTGCAGAAAACAGATGGATCTTGGAAGATGACAGTAGATTATCATAAACTTAACCAGGTGGTGACTCCAATTGCAGCTGCTGTCCCAGATGTGGTATCATTGCTTGAGCAAATCAACACTTCCCCTGGTACCTGGTATGCAGCTGTTGATCTGGCAAATGCTTTTTTCTCAATTGCCATTAGTAAGGACCACCAGAAACAGGTTGCTTTCAGCTGACAAGGCCAGCAATATACCTTCACTGTCCTGCCTCAGGGATATATCAGCTCTCCAGCACTGTGACATAATATTGTCTGCAGGGACTTTGATCATCTCTCCCTCCCACAAGATATGACACAGGTCCATTATATTGATGATAGCATGTTGATAGGAGCTAGTGAGCAAGAAGTAGTGAAGACTCTAGACTTATTGGTCAGGCATTTGCGTGAGAGAGGATGGGAGATAAATCCAACAAAAATACAGGGTCCTTCCACCTCAGTGAAATTTCTAGGTGTTTGGTGATGTGGGGCATGTCAAGATATCCCTTCTAAAGTGAAGGATAAGCTGTTTCATCTGGCCCCTCCTACGACCAAAAAAGAGACACAACGCTTAGTTGGTCTCTTCAGATTTTGGAGACAACACATTCCTCATTTGGGTGTGCTACTCTGGCCCATTTACCAAGTGACCAGAAAAGCGGCTAGTTTTGATTGGGAACCAGAACAAGAGGAGGCTCTGCAACAGGTCCAGACTGCTGTGCAAGCTGCACTACCACTTGGGCCATATGATCCAGCAGTTCCAATGGTGCTGAAAGTTTCAGTGGCAAATAGAGATGCTGTCTGGAGCCTTTGGCAGGTGCCTACAGGGGAATCACAATGCAGACCCTTAAGATTTTGGAGCAAAGCCCTGCCACCCTCTGCAGATAACTACTCTCCTTTTGAGAAACAGCTTTTGTCCTGCTACTGGGTCTTAGTAGAGACTGAACGCTTAACCTTGGGCCATCAAGTTACCATGAGACCGGAGCTGCCTATCATGAGCTGGATATTGCCTGACCCACCAAACCATAAAGCTGGGCATGCACAGCAGAACTCATAATAAAGTGGAAGTGGTATATATGAGAAAGGGCTCGAGCAGGCCCTGAAGGCACAAGTAAGTTATATGAGGAAGTAGCCCAAATGCCTATGATCACATCCCTGCCATGTTACCTTCTCTTTCCCAGCCCACAGCTTTGGCCTCTTGGGGAGTCCCTTACAATCAGTTGACTGAGGAAGAGAAATCTCAGGCCTGGATAAAGATGGCTCTGAACACTATGCAGGTACTACCCAACAGTGGACAGCTGCAGCACTGCAGTCCTTTTCTGGGATAGTGGTGAGGGCAAATCCTCCCAGTGGGCAGAACTTTGAGCAGTGCACCTAGTTGCTCATTTTGCTTGGAAAAAGAAATGGCCAGAGGTGCGTTTGTACACTGATTCATGGGCTGTTGCCAATGGTTTGGCTGGATGGTCAGGGACTTGGAAAGAACATGATTGGAAAATTGGTTACAAAGAGGTCTGGAGAAGAGGTTTGTGGATTGACCTTTCTGAGTGGGCAAAAAACATGAACATGTTTGTGTCCCATGTGAATGCTCACCAGAGGGTGACTTCAGCAGAAGAAGATTTTAATAATCAAGTGGATAAGATGACCTGCTCTGTGGCTAATGCTCAGCCTCTTTCCCAATCCACTACTGTCTTTGCCCAATGGTCTCATGCACAAAGTGACTATGAAGGTAGGGATGGGGGTTATGCACGGGCTCAGCAACATGGACTTCCCCTCACCAAGGCTGACTTGGCTACAGCCACTGCTGAATGCCCAATCTGCCAGCAGCAAAGACCCACACTCAGGCCCCGATATGGCACCATTGCTCGAGGTGACCAGCCTGCTACCAGGTGGCAGGTTGATTACATTGGACCACTTCCACCATGGAAAGGGCAGTTATTTGTTTTAACTGGAATAGACAGATACTCCGGATTTGGGTTTGCATTTCCTGCATGCAATGCTTCTTCCAAAACTACCCTCCATGGACTTACCGAATGTCTTATCTACCGCCATGGCATACCACACAGCATTGCTTCTGATCAAGGAACCCATTTCACAGCAAATGATGTGCAGGAATGGGCACATGCCCATGGAATTCACTGGTCTTACCATGTTCCCCATCACCCTGAAGCAGCTGGATTGATAGAACGGTGTAATCGTCTTTTTTGAAAACTCAATTACGGCGCCAACTAGGTGGCAATACCTTGCAGGGCTGGGGCAATGTTTTTTTGGGAGGCTGTGTATGCTCTGAATCAGCGTCCTCTCTATGGTGCTGTTTCTTCTATAACCAGGAATCAAGGGGTGGAAATGGGAGTGGCACCACTCACTATTACCCCCTAGTGACCTACTAGGAAAATTTTTGCTTCCTGTCCCTGCAACCTTAAGCTCTGCTGGTCTACAGGTTTAAGTTCCAAAATGAAGAGTGCTGCCACCAGGGAACACAACAATGATTCTTTTTAACTGGAAGCTAAGACTGCTATCTGGCCACTTTGGGCTCCTCTTACCTGTGAATCAACAGGCAAATGAAGGGAATTACTGTACTGGCTGGGGTGATTGATCCTGACTATCAAGGGGAAATAGGACTACATCTACTTATTGGGGGTATAGAAGAGTTTGCCTGGAATACAAGAGATCATCTAGGGCATCTCCTAGTACTGCCATGCCCTGTGAATGAAGTCAGTGGAAAATTGCAACAGACCAATTCAAGCGGGACTAACAATGGCCCAGAATCTTCGGGAATGAAAGTTGGGTCACCCCACCAGGCAAAGAACCATGGCCAGCTGAAGTGCTTGCTGAAGGTAACGGGAGCATGGAATGGGTAGAGGAAGAAGGTAGTGATAAATATGAACTTTGACCACATGACCAGTTACAGAAACGAGGACTGTAATAGTCATGAACCCTTCTTCCTTGTTTCGTTATGAGTATGATTGGATATGTACACAAAACAAATTTCTTGTTTTCTTCCCCAACCTTTTCCCCTATCATATGAAAAGTTGTATTAATTCCATGTCATAATATTTAAGGATGTCAAGTTTAAGAGTGAATATTACCCAAGGACTTGCACCCTATTCTGTGGGGAATTAATGCGTTTCCAGTTGTATGCAGGGGAGTTGAACATTGTTAGGAGGAAATATATATGTATGCTTGTCTGTTATTGTTTTCACTTAGAGACTAAATATGGCTTAAGGTAATGTGTATGGGTGCCGAGTTGACAAGGGGTGGACTGTGATGGTTAGGCTAATATGTCAACTCAGCCAGGTAATTGTGCCCAGTTGTTTGGTTAGGCAACACTGGGCTAATTGTAATAAAAGGACATTTATGGACTTTATTTACCAGTGAGTTTACTGCATAGACAGCTAATTACATCTACATCAGCCATGAAGATTGCTGTCAGCAGTGAGTGATGCTTTATCCAATCAGTTGAATTCCTTAAAAGGGGAAGTGATTTCAGCATTCAGAGAGAATATCCCAGCTTGTCTTTGGACAGCAAGTGTCTCCCGGAAATTCAACAAGGACCTTTCATTTGACTTTCATCGGAGCCCCTGGTTTGCAGCCTGCCTGTGGAACCTGGACTTGTGCATCCCCACGGCCACATGAGAGACTCATAAAATCTCGTATTATTGTCAGATATCTCCTGTTGATTCTGTTTCCCTAGAGAACTCTGACTAATACACTACCCCATAATAAATCCATGTAGTTTCACATAAAAATGACACTTTAAGTTACTTGCTATCTAGTTAAATGGGCTGTCTGGGAAGAGATCCCATGATAACTGCACATGCTTGCACACGTGTGTGTATGTCTAGAGAGTTTCAATGAGGAGGGTACTCAATGCAAGTTTTCAGTTGCCAGAGCAGTCACAGTGCCATGATTTAGTTGAATTGGAAGCACCTTGACTTTGTAAGGGTGATTGTTCTGTCTCTTTCATTATTCACGTCAGTTTCTGGGACCTCAAGTTTCCATGATCTACATCTGTCTGCCAGAGATATGTGCTCTGGATGGCCAGGGCAGGTGGGAAAAATGGAGACTAGCATTCCAGGTGAAAAAACCAGCCTAAGGCACTGGGTAAGTATGGAAATGAGCCTGGGTGTAGCATCCCTGCCAGCCCATTCCCTAGGGGCTGTTGACAGAGTTTTGCCACCCAAAACATCCCTCTCTACTACCAGAGTGGGTCCCAGACAAGGCATGCTGAAGAGATGAGCCTGATCCAACTCTGACATTATCTATGATCGTTTCTTCCATTAATAAATATTTATTGAGTATGGGGCAAGCATTGTCTAAGTTCTGGAGATCTAACAGTGAAGACAGACAAGGTTGTGGAAGTAGGAAGAATAATGCCCCCAAACGATGCCCCGCCCTGCTCCCACAGAAACGAACATGGCAAAAGGGACTTTGCAGATGTGATTCCAAGTACAGAGTATTGTAATCCAATGAGTCTTTAAACACTGTGAACATTTCTTTGCTGGGAGAGAGATGAGACAGAAGAAGGAGTGATTCAAAATGGAGAGGGATTCTGCTTGCCAGTGCTGGTTTTGAAGATGAGGAAGGGGGCCACAACGCAAGGAATGCAGGCAGCCTCTAGAAGCTGGATAAAGCAAGGGGACAGATTCCCTTCCAGAAAGGAACACATCCCTGTCAACACCCTGATTTTAGCCCAGTGAGACCAGTGTCAGACTTCTGACCAATAGAATTATAGACTAATAAGTGCATTGTTTTAAGCCACTAAATTTATGGTAATTTGCTATAGGACCAATAAAAACACAACTCAGGCAACATCCACTTTGAATTTGTAGTCTAGTGGAAATAACTATACACACACACACAATGGGCCATTTACATATTCTAATAAGGGCTGTAAAGGAAATAAATGAAATAACGTTTTGTGATTGTTATGACAAATCTGAAAACTTCAGTGTATGAGCAAAGAGTAATTCCCCCTGCAAGAGTTTTGCTTGTTTGTTTTTAAGGAGGTACTGGGGATTGAACCCAGGACCTCATATATGGGAAGCAGGCGCTCAACCACTGGAGCTACATATGCTCCCAAGAGTTTTTTTTTTATCTGACTCCTTTGCAACTAGAGCACAGACATGTGACTAGGGTCCCACTAATTAGATAATGCCAGAATCTGAATCTAATGATGCAAGAGGAGTAGTGCCATTTTTACACATACTCTCTCTCTCTCAGCAGTAGCCAGTGCCACAAGAGAAGCAATTCTGCAAACTGCCGCGCTTGTCTTTGGCAGCTAGAATTATTCCTTCATCAGATAATTTCTGCAACATTATTTTGGATGCTGTTCTGGAAGCTTAGCTCCAGCCTATTCCAAGCCCTTTCAACAATTGAGTAAGCAAACAAAATATCCTTTTACTCAACTTCTTTTTTGCTTAATCAACTGAAGTCGACTTGGATTGTTTGCAGCTAAAGGCACTGACAGAAACGGACAGTAATTAGAGGAGCCCAACTTTAGACAGAGTGGTCAGGAAGCTCTCTCTGAGAATAGTGATATTTGAGCTCGGGCAGGAAGAATGTGAAGGACCAAGTAACAGGAACAGCTGCAGAACAGGGACGGAGGGGGAGGGGGATGAGCACTTCCAGGTTGAAGAAGGAAGCACAAAGGCTACTGTGCTGGGGTTGGGGATCCAGCAGAGAGCAAAGCAAACAAGGTCCCTACCTTCCTGGAGTTTTCGTTCCGGTGGGGGTATTTAGACAGTTCAAAGGAAGGCAAATGAATAAGTAAAATAACTTCAAATAATGATAGGTGTTATAAAGAAAATTGAAGAGACTTATGGGTAGCAATGGAGGGACTGCTTTGTATAGGTTAGCCAGGAAATGCCTCTCTGAGGCAGAGACAGAGCAGATTTATGACCTAGATAAAGTCTCTTGAGTTCCCTATTGGGACACATTGCTCAGGGAAGTAAATTTACTAAGGATTTTAAAACCAAAACCAAAACCAAATGTTGCAGGACCAACAGTGGGAATATTGGCAGAATCCAACAGATGTTGAAAATGTCCCTAGAGAGACAGATTTTTAAATGGTAGTTGTAATCATCTTTTTGTTGATGGTCTCAACCTTGAACTTGCCAAATATGTACGACTACATTTTGGGGGAGGTAGTTCCTTACATTATGAACATTCTTATTACATCGGGAATTTGCTAGAATTTTGTCTTGGATAGTTGCTATGCGAATGAGCTCAAAACCAAAATAAAGAAGACAAAGGCAATGCTGGTTCTTCATCACTTTGTCAGAAGCTCCTCTAGTTTGATGGACTAGGCTGTCAACAATGGAATGAAGCCAGTACTAACAGAAAGAGACCTCAACTTCAAGCAACCATCTTCCAAAATAATCTATCTGCAGGTGGAAGTTACTGGTTTTATGTGAGCATAGAAAATTAATTATCAATGAAAAGGCATTTACTTCTTTCAGGCTCCATATATTTATTGACAAATAAATGTTCTTTATCTCCCCAGAGGAAAGAATCATTCTCTAAAATTGTTAAATCAATTTACCAACCCGAGTCAAAGCTTTGGGGGGAAAATGAATGTATACTTTCTCAAATGGATCCCAGAAAAAATAGGGCAGGTGAGGTTTTGTTGTGTTTGTGTTTCAGCAGAGCAGTTATTTGGAATTTCTTTTCCCACAAAACCAAAGAATTTTTCCAATAAAACCTAAACAGACTTTTTGGTAAATATGGCAAATTAAATACACACATCTAATTTTACTTCCTTCCAAAACTCCAGAAATAGCAGTAAGAGACATTTTTAGGAAGCACAAACCAATAAGCACAGAGAGAATAGGCAAGTAGACCAAAACAAATAAGCAAATAAGAGGCTATAAATGAGCAGTGAAGGTAACTAGACCCTAAGAATACAGAACCTGAAGCCTGTAAAGGGGAAAACTGTGGACTAATATTACACCAAAGACTCTGCTCAAAGTTCTGGGATTGACAGCACTATATGTCTCTGGAAGTGGGTCTGGAGGCAGGTGGGTAAAATAGGCGAATTGGCTGCAAGTCCAAAAAGCAGCCATGTCTATCATGGCATCCCCAAATCTCAGAGTCTAGGCAACCACCAAATCCCTCCCAACCCTAGCAAAGGATTTGTGATCAAGATTCTGGACAAGGTAAGACTAGGGTTGCTTGACTAGGTGGGGGTGTAAAGTGAGAGTAGGATATCAAAAGCAGGAAAAGTAAGTAGAAATACACATGCTATTCGAAGAAAATCCTAGGCCTTTTCTCCTATCCAGCTTCTAGAACTGGCATTCTAGCCTTAACTAAATAATCAAGTCAGATCACCAAAGAATAAAACTGGTTGGATAAACCACTTCCCCACCTCCAGCCCCAATACAACATACATGCACACATGCACGTGTGTGTGCACACACACACACACACACACGCTCCGAGACATTCATTGTCTTTTTCAACGGAATGAAACCTTTAACTTGAAAGGTAAAGAGGCCAAAATAAAAAATAAAAACAGAAAAGCAACTTGGATAAAATACATATCATACTCGGAGAAGAAAACTCCAAAAACAAAACAAAACATAAATCATAGCACTAATATCTTCAGAGAGGTTTAAAAAAGATATTGCTGTGGGGAGCGGGGCATGCAGGAATCCGCTATATGTTTGCTGTAACATTTATGTAATCAAAGTATCTTTTAAAAAATTAAAAATAAAAAAAAGGTTTTGCAACTGTGAAACAAGAATAGCATATTATAATAAAATAGAAGATTCAGAGTACAAAAAAAAGCTATTGAAGTTCTTAAAAATATAGAATAGCAGATACGAAAAACAGATTAGAAGAGTTTAAAGAGGAAATTTCCCAGAAAGTAGAACAGAAAAACAGAGGTATAGAATATTAAAGAACTGGTACAAATAAATAAATAAATAAGCAGAAGACTAGCTCAGGAGATCCAAAATCCAAATAATAGGAGTTCTGGAAACTGAACAGAGAAAAGGGGAAAAGAGGCAGGGAGAGCTTTCATTTCTATTGCTGCATAACAAACACAAATAAACAGACGTTTATTATTGCAGTTTCCATGGGACAGGAGTTCAGGCACAGAGTAATGCGTCCTCTGCTTAGGGTCAAACAAGGATGCAATCAAGGAGTGAGCCAGGGCTGGGTGTTGGAAGCTCAGGGTCCTCTCTAAGCTCATGTATTTTTTGGCAAAATTTGCTTCTTTGCAGCTGTAGAATTCATGGTAGCTTGCTTCTTCAAGGCCAGCAAAAGAGAAATGCTCTCACAGCTAGGCTTGACTGACTAGGTTAGGCCCGCCCAGGGTGATTTCCCTTTTGATTAACTTACAGTCAATTGATTAGAGACATTTATTACATCTGCAAAATCCCTTCGCCTTTTCCATGCCACATATTTCATCACCTTTGCCATATTCTGTTGGTTAAAAGCATGTCCAGGGGGGCGGCTGTGGCGTCCATCTCCCATATGGAGGGACCTGGGTTCGATTTCTGGGACCTCCCGTTAAAAATAAAAATAAAAATATAGAAGGTGTGTGGGCCACCAGGCCCCATGAGAAGGTTCACCATCAGACCCCACAAATGGGTGTGCCACCAGGCCCTGCAAGCCGGTGAACCCCCCAGGCCCTGCAAGTGGGTGTGCCATCAGGCCCTGCCGAGCCACGCAGCAAGATGATGACGTAGCAGGAGAGTGACACAAGGGAGAGCCAAGATGAGATGCGCTGAAAAACCAGGAACGAAGGTGGCGCAGGTGGTAGGATGCCTCTCTCCCACATCGGAGGTTCCCAGGATCGAATCCTGGTGAAGACAGGAGGAGAAGGATGAGAAGAGAGGGCAGGAAACAGACACAGAGACTTGCCCAGCGAATAGACACAAAAACAGCAAAAATGGGGGTGGGGGTGGGGAATGGATAAAAGTAAATAAATAAATAAATGTTTGGGGGAAAAAAAGCATATCTAAAACCCCTCCCACATATAAGGGTTTTCCCTTACATAAAGGCAAGGATACTATGGGCTGGGAATCATGGAGTCCATCTTAGACTTCTTACGACAGGAAGGAAGGAAATTATTAAAGTTATAATGTAAGACAATTTTCTAGACCTGAAGCATATGATTTATCAAATTGAAAGAACTCACTGAATGTATTACAAAAAAATGAAAATAGACCCATACCAGACTTTCAGAAAACTCTGGATCTGGATCTGATAAGCGTCCAGAGGTAGCATATCACAAACAAAAGATCACATGTGAAATTGGCTTTGGCTTCTATATAGTAATACATAAATTTTAGAGGATTTAGAGAAATACCTTCAAAATTATGAAGGAAAATGATTTCCACACTTGAATTCTATACTTAGAAAAACTATAAATCTAGTTTCAGGATAGAATAAAGATATTTCAGGCATACAAGTTCTCAATTTTCTCCCACAACCCTTTCTCAAAAGAGTGCCTGAAGATTTACTCCATCATAAAGGGAGGAAACCAAGAAAGAGAATACATGAGAATTAGCATAGGAATGAAGAAAAGGGAATCCAAGATGATGGCAAAGGAAGATCCAAAATGACAGTTGTGCTGTGTTTAGAGAGCAACACCTCTACAATGGGGAAAATGCGGAGGCTCCAAGAAAGAGTTATTCCATAAGACAAAATTGAGACTAGGAGATGAAATTGATAGAATATTTATTGGACCTGAATATATGAGAGATATTTAAGCAATTGACCAAGAGTTTGGGCTTGAATTAGAGATAACTAAGTCAGGGAAAACTATAAAAACAAACAACAAGCAACAACATAAAATTATTAATTCAAAACATTGTGCAGAAAAGAGGAAGGGATACTGGTTAACTACATAGCTCAGCTACAAATAATGTTTATATAGTCATAATAATGTAAGTACAAAATTAGGATTTAAATATATGTGGAGAATGAGGGAATGGGATGGTTGTACACATGCTGTAGAGAGATGGAGAGGGGATGGAACTGTATTTTCCATTTCTATTGCAATAAAATCTATAATACCTAAAATTATAAAAATGAGAAGAGGGTATGCCATTTGGAGATACAGAAGTCAAAAGATCAGTTAAAAATGGTAGAAGTCCCTCTGGGGAAGAGGAAATGGAACAGGAGAGGAAAGGCAGGAGCCTGCCATTCCCCTAAAACAAGGCTTGTGAGTCTATTTTACATTTTAAACTCTTCATATATGTATAATCTGGTGAAAAATACAAAAGAAACAAGCACAAACCAAAATGATTAATTAAAACAAATATCTAGAGAACTGTTTTCCCTTTTCATATTAGATATATTGGCAAGTTAATTCCTTGTATAAGTTCATAAGTAATGTTCATTTTGTTGTTGTTGTTTTAAAATAAAGCTTACCAGAACTTAAACATCAAATAAATGTTTTCTCCAAAGCTTTTCCATTAACAAGTTAGACAATTAGTCCAATGTTGTTGCAACTACTCAAAATATTTTTGGAACTGTCTTTAGGACTTCAAAGCCTGTGGCTAACTTCTTTAAATAACTTAAGAGTGTCAATTCATAGATTTAATATTGTAAAAGAACCAAAAACCATTTGGAGTCATGTTAGATATGAGTGGCCAAGCCACCGAAAGCTATTTTGGGTAAAATAAACTAATACAATTGGCTTATAAATGGATGGCTTATAAATGAGCTCCGGAGAGGATTTCAAAATGGGGAAAGATTCTTAAAGTATTTTGTCTTTGCAGTGTAATTATGACAATAGGTGTATGAGGCACGTTTTTAAAGAAGGCACTCCTCCAACGGGAATTCAGGATATTCAGTATGAAGCACACAAACATATAAAAATCAATGCAGAGTGGTTATATTAGATACCTGCAGAAGTGATTTTAGAGGAAAATACGCCAAATGGTATACACTGCTCTATGTGCTAGGTGCTCCTCTGTCTTCTAAACCCAAGTAGATTGACCCACCCAGTGAAATTAGCAGAGCACCTTACTTAGCTGTGATTTATTTTCTTCTCTTAATAGAAGAGATATGGCTAGAAGTAAAATTGAACCTTTGAAAGGACCTCTACTTGGTCCTAGGTGAATTATCTACCGTAAATGGAACAATAGCTGCCTCGTGGGCTCTGGTATTACATTATAAAACCCAACACATCCATTCCTTTCTTCAGTGATAATGATAGGTTAATGTGAGGCCAATGTCTTCTAATCTTTCTCAGAAATGCTTAATGGGAGCTCACCAATAGAAGACCTCTGCTACCTGCTGATTGATTCTGATCACATTCTCAACTATGGGGACCGTGTGGACCTCCAATTCTGGTGTCTATTGGGAATTCCAGGCTTAGGAGTATCTTACCTGGGTGTGGAGGAGACTGTGAAAAAAGAAATACTACATTTCCCATCCTCCCATGCATATAGCTTGGCCAAAGGAACACGAATGGAATGGAAGTGTACAACTTCCAGATTTGGCCCATTGCTTCACCATGTTCTTTCTCCTTTTGCCACCTGGATGCAGATGATGAGGAGGCCCATAGGGGATGGCAAAACCAGAAACTGGAAGAAATCTAGGACTGTAAAACACAGCATGTGGTAGAGCAAACTTGGCCAACCTGAGCACCTACATTGTACTGTTAAGTAAGAAAGAAATAAACTTCTCATTCTTCAAGCATACTTGAGGGACTATTTGTTACTCTACCTAGTCTACAATAACTGGTACACTGGCTTTTCCCCTGGAATAAGGGACCTAGTTTTGACCATTGAGAGTATATTCATGGATACACACCTTATGGAATCTTAGACCCTTGGCCTAAAAAAGTACATTTTTCTCATTTAAGGTTACACTTCCCTCCCATCCCCAGCCTAGAACAAATATATTACTGTGGCAGTTTGATTTTATTTATGAATTCCAAAAAGAGATAATGGTTATGTTTGTAAACTGGTCTGTTCCTCTGGGCCTGATACCCCTTTGATTGTATTAAATACAGAGGTTTTACTTTTACTTTATTAAATCAAGATTAGGACTTTGATTTGACCATGTCATTAGGGTTGCGGGGTTGAGTCCCTGCCCCCTTGGTGGGCTATATAAACAGATGCTCAATCAAGAACATGGAAGTAGATACACAGAGAAGATACGCAGAGGATCCTGCAGTCCCTGAAAGAGAGATGAGCCTAATGGTTCACAGCTGACCTTGTGAAGAGACCAGAGCAGCTGAGCCCAGAAAGAAATGAGCCCCAGAGGGGCTCTGATCTCTACAGCTGAGATCAGAAGAAGCTGGGACCATGGAGCCTTAAGAGGAAAGAGGAAGGGTGAACCCTTGCAGACGTCACCCACTATCTTGTATCAACACATGGCAAAAGACTGAGTGAGAAAGTACCTCTTATGGTACCTTGAGTTGGACTCTTTAGGGCCTCGTGACTAAGCTTCTACCCCAAATAAATACCCTTTATAAAAGCCAACAGATTTCTGGTACTTTGCATCAGCACCCCTTTTGGCTGACTAATACAACTACCTACCTCTACCTTTTTAAAGACATGCACAGACTTCCTACTCTAGACAAGACCCACTGGCCTCACTGTCATTCCTCTTGTGGCAGATCATAGTCTTCCTCCAGACTTTCAGGCTGAGAAACTGGATGGATGTTGTGACTATTTCATGTGCTTCAAAAGCCAATGTAAAGTTTAGTTTGTTTGCTTTTTTTTTTTTTTTTAATTAAAGAAGTTATAGAGTAGCATAAAGATCATGCAGAAAATACAGAGTTCCTATATACTTGCCCCATTTCTCACATTTTGCTTAATGTGGTATTTTCATTACAATTGACAAGAGAATATTATTATAATTGTACTATTAACTATAGTCCATAGTTTTCATTAGGTTCACTCTTTGTGTTATACAGTCCTATGTTTTTTTTGTTTGTTTGTTTTATTTAGCAACATATACACCACCTAAAATGTCCACTTTTAACCACATTCAGAGATATAATTCAATGGTGGTAATTACATTCACAATATTGTGTTACCATCACCACTAAACATTACCAAAAGTTTAGTTTTGAATTAGGCCTAAATTTTTTGGTAAAATTTCTTTTTTTTCTACGTTTGACCTGAAATTGTATATTCTTGATAAAAGTTATTAATCTCTGAGATGTGTTGGAGGCAGCAGGGTAGTGGATCCAGTTTATACTGGCCTATGAGAGTTGATTACTAAATTTTTAGTTATTTTGCAAGCTGGTTGTTAAACATAGCCATTATTAAAAATTAAATCATATAAACTGACAAATAAATTGTATTAAAACAAGGGTCATAAATACGTAAAACTCATCATTTCCTAATTATTTTACTACTTTTATTATTATGTATGCTCTTGAGTTTATTTACATCTGTTGTATCTTTATCATGGGAATGTACATAAAGATGTGCTACTTGCAAATACTACTGCACATGATTATATAGTATTTCCAACTTTATGTTTGGTAATCTTATGTTGGTAACTTGTAATTTGTTTTGGTGAGAGTATTTACACCCTGCAAATCAGCAAACACTACAAATCAGACTTTTATTTTGAAAGCCTGTTGTAAAACATTTACTGCCATACCACTGGTGGCCACAAACCATCAATAAACAAAATTTCCATGGCCCCAAAATGGAGACACCTCTCTCAAGCTGGAGCTTCCCATAGATCTTTAAATGTGCAAAATAAAAACCCCCGCTTGGCTTAGCTTTAGTTAATATAGCTCTCCTAATTGATAAATTATTTCAAAATGAAAGATATACTTCTTAAAAGTATTTTTTCTAAATAAATAACTCAGAGCATTGCTATACGAAAAATAAAACAAGCTATAAACTCAAGAAGGTATGATTGAAATATAATTAATATAAGAGAAATGTGTAAGTGAACGTGTTGAATATTACCAGATCCACATAGAAGTTTGGTAGGAATAGGCAGCAAAGGGAGAAAGGCAAAGAAGCCTCTGTGGCAACAGATTTGCCCTGGCCAGTGCAGTGTCTTTTTCAGGTGACAAGGAACCAAACAGTGTAACTAAATGGCTCTGCCTGAGAAAGGAACAGGAACATGTATATGGAGAGAGAGCAGAGAAAAGAAAAGGGAGAAGGAGAACGTGCTCAATCAGAAGGTCAGGGTGGAAGGTGAAAATGCAGTTTGCACTGTTGTGGTATTAACTCCTGAGGCTCCCCATGCTTTAGTAAAAGGCCTCGTGTGAGTGGATTTTTTTTCTTCTTGTTTTATTTTTTCTTCCAGAATCCATGTGTTACAGTTTGATATTGGTTATGAATTCCAAAAATAGATATTGGATTATGTTTGTAAACTGTTTTTTTCCTCTGGGCATAGTAGATTATATTGGCTTCAGAGGTTTCAGTTTTATTTGATTAAATAATGATTGAGGCTTTGAATGGGCCAGTCAGTAAATGTTGAGTCCCTGCCCCCTTGGAGGTGGGGACTCAGAGAAACCGCACAGCAGAGAAAGGAGTTTGGAGTTTTGAGCTGCAGGCCCAGAAAGTAAACACACAGGAAAAGAACACAAAGGAATAGAGACAGCCCCACAGGCACGGCAGAGGCCCCCGGAAGAGAGACAAGCAGTTTGCCTGATAGTTTACAGCTGGCATTGTGAAGAAGCAGAGCAGCTGAGCCTAGAGACACACGAGCCCCAGGAGAGAGATGAGACTTATCCCAGTCTACAGCTGATATTGGAAGAAGCTGGTACCATGGAGCCTTCAGAGGAAGAGGGAGGCTGAAACTTTGCAGATGTCAGCAGCCATCTTGCTCCAACACACGGCAACAGACTTTGGTGAGGGAAGTAACTTATGCTTTATGGCCCGATAACTGTAACCTTCTACCTCAAATAAATACCCGTTTATAAAAGCCAACAGATTTCTAGTATTTTGCATCAGCACCTGCTGACTAATACACCATGCCTCTTTTTTTTCTTACCAATTTTAAATTTTAAAATAGTTTTAGATTTACAGAAAAGTTATGCAGATAGTACAGAATTTCCATACACCTCACACCCAGTTTCCCACACTGTTAACATCTTACATTAGCATGATATACTCCTTACAATTAATAAGCCAATGCTGATATAATATTTTTTTAAGGATTTATTTATTTACTTTTACCCATTTTTAAATGCCCCCCACCCCCATTTTTGCTGTTTTTGTGTCCATTTGCTGGACAATTCTCTGTATCCATTTCCTGCCCTCTCTTCTCATCCTTCTCCTGTCTTCATTGGGATTCAATCCTCAGAAGCTCTGATGTGGGAGAGAGGCATCTTACTGCCTGTGCTACCTTTGTTCCTGGTTTTTCAGCACATCTCATCTTGGCTCTCCTTTATGTCATGCTCCTCTTACATTATCATATTGCTGCATGGCTCGCAGGGCTTGACAGCTTACCCATGCATGGGGCTTGGGGTGCTCACCTGCTCACGGGGCCTGGTGGTACACCCGCGCACAGGGCTTGGTGGCCTGCATGCCTTCTATATTTTTCTTTTTTTTTTGTTTTTACCGGGAGGTCCCAGGGATCCAACCCAAGTCTCTCCATATGGGAAATGGACACCCAACCACTTGAGCCACATCTGTCCCCCTGCTGTATCTCTTAAGGTTGACCAAAGATACCTAAAGTTACAATCATTTCCCATACAGGATGGTCATATAATAAATCAGGCTTAGTTTATCACCAGCATTCTAAAAATCAGACTTAGGGAGAAAAACTAGGTTTGGAGACACACACATGGTTTCTAATATAGCGAATATTTAGCCTACCCTGATTATCACAAAATCAGGACAGCGAGAATATTCACACCTGATATAATATTAACTAAAGACCATGCTTAATTTACCTTTTCTTAGTTTTTGCCTAGTATCCTTTTCCTGTTCCAGGATCCCATGAGGATCCCACATGTCTCCTTAAGCTCTTCTTGGCTGTGACAGTTGCTCAGACTTTTCTTGTTTTTTTTTTATGACATTGATATTTTGAGCAGTATTGGTAAGATACTCTGTAAAATGTCCCCCAATTGGAATTGATCTAGTTTTCTTCTCATGATTAGACTGGGGTTATGGGTTTGGGTAAGGAAAACCACAAAGGTAAAGTGCCTTTCTCATCACATCTTTTCAAGTTTCGTTACTCTCAACATGACTTATCATTGTTGATGTTGAGCTTGATCACCTGGCTGAGGTGATGTTTGTCATTTTTCTCTACTGAAATGTTACTCATTTCCCCCCTTTCCATACTTTGTAAGTGTATTAGTCAGGGTTCTCTCAGGAAACAGAATCAACAGGAGATATCTGCCAATAATATGAGATTTTATAAGAGTCTCTCACACGACCATGGGGATGCACAAGTCCAGGTTCCACAGGCAGGCTGCAAACTAGGGGCTCCGATGAAAGTCAAATGAAAGGTCCTTGATGAGTTTCTGGGAGAAGCTGGCTGTCCAACAACGAGCTGGGAAATTCTCTCTGAATGTTGAGATCACTTCCCCTTTAAGGCATTCAGCTGATTGGATAAAAGCATCACCCACTGATGATGCAATCTCCCTGATTGATGCAGATGTAATCAGCCATCCACGCAGTAAACTCACTGGTGATCGAAGTCCATAAATGCTCTTGTATTACAATTAGCCCAGTGCTTGCTGGACCAAACACCTGGACACAATTACCTGGTCGAGTTGACACATTAGCCTAACCATCACAGTAAGGAAGTCACTATTCACAGTCCACACTTGAGGAATGGGAAGTGACATACCAATATACATTTTGGGGGAGGGTGGATATGGCTCAGTGGTT
>JAQZBX010055509.1:0-18386 GCA_029593785.1 Cabassous unicinctus | reverse complement strand
GCTTGATTTCGTAACCAGCAGTTCTGCTTCTGTAACCATGCTTGCTTAGTTGCCTAAGGTAATGGAAAATTCCACCCGCCAACTCGCTAGCCAATGAATGGGAGCCTGCAGACCCCAATAAAAACTCCAGAAAACTGGGGCTGGGGGCCCAGAATTTGGAAAACGAACTTTCCTCTGGGCCCATATGCATAATAAAGCCTGGATCCTTCACTCCTCCGAGTGCCATTTTGGTTTCTCATTGCGACAGCCGCAACATTTGGTTCCCTGACCGGGAAACCCAACCGAGCAGGCCCATTGTGCCTCTGGCTTGGGACCGAAGGGTGTGGCCAATGGCGATCTCCGAGCGAACAAGGTAGGCGCCTCCTGTCATTTTGACGGGACCTCCCTCCAAGGCGGTCCCCCTTGGGCCACGTCCCCACATCCCAGTCGGACTCAAGAGAGAGAGATGGACTGAACAATATCAGAAGACTTCAGAAAGGTAAGCACTTGGGTGCCAAGCCCCAATCAGGCCCATCTCCAGATGGAAGAGGAGACTGATCACCTCCTGAGGTCTCAAGTGACGAGACTCCAGTATAGGGCAATTCCTGTGGGAGAGATTGTTTAACCTCTGAGTGATTGTGTGCATGAATGTGGACGGTAGGGGCTTGCACCTATCGTACCAGTTTGTGGCCCCACGGCTTGTGCCACGGGGTCAGTGTGGGCCCCAACCTGTTTCCATGGCTACGTCATATGGCATAACGGCCCTCCCAGAAAATTGTCTGGATGCCTTAGCTAAGATGAGCCTAAGTTCCCGCGAGGGACACAGACAGGCGGGCATCTGAGTGGCCTTGAAAGAGGCACCCCACCTTTGTCTGTCTTGCGCCACTGACACAGGTTATGGGCTCATCACAGTCAAAACCCACCATCTTGAACTGCATGCTTAAAAACTTCAGGAAGGGATTTTCTGGAGAATATGGTATCTGGATGAACCCTGGCACCCTCCGAACTCTATGTGAGTTGGAGTGGCCCACTTTTAATGTCGAATGGCCCTCGGAAGTGACCCTAGACGTAGCCAAGGTCCATGCGGTGTGGCTAGTAGGCTGTTTTTCCTATTCTCTTTCAGGGCTGACGCCAGTTCCCAGCCCTGCTCCAGTTATTACAAGACTGCCCCTCTCTCAGCAATGGATAGGTTGAAACAGCTCGCAGGGAAATACTAACCCTCCTCTTCCTTTACCCACCGTACCTATATGCCAGCAGAATGTTATAAGTTATCCGAAGCCTCAGTTTGTGAGGAAAGGGGGGAAATGTATCTTCCTGGGGGAAGAGTGCTGTTATTATGTTAATGAGATGGGAATAGTCACTACCAAAGTGAAAGAACTTAGGGATCAAATCCAAAAGAGGAAGGACCACTTAAACGAGTTCTGGGCTGGAACCTCAGACAGTGGACCTCTTGGCTTCTGCCCCTGGCTGTACCCTTATTCATCTTGCTCATAGTGGCCATCTTTGGTCCATGTCTGATAAAGGCACTCATCAGATTCATTGAAACAACGATATCATGCATAACTACCACCAAGATTCTAGCCCTCAGAGGATACAGTCACCTGAGTACAGATGATGCCCTATGGGAATTATAAGAGCATCAAAGGGGGGAAATGATAAGGAAAAGTCACTGCAGCCATACCCCTCCCCCTTTTTCTGACGAGGATCTCCCACCTTAGAACTGAAACCTGCACTTCTGGCTCTGTAACCCTGCCCGCTTGATTTCGTAACCGGCAGTTCTGCTTCTGTAACCATGCTTGCTTAGTTGCCTAAGGTAATGGAAAATTCCACCCGCCAACTTGCTAGCCAATGAACGGGAGCCTGCAGACCCCAATAAAAACTCCAGAAAACTGGGGCTGGGGGCCCAGAATTTGGAAAACGAACTTTCCTCTGGGCCCATGCGCGTAATAAAGCCTGGTTCCTCCGCTCCTCCGAGTGCCATTTTGGGTTTCTCATTGTGACAGCTGCAACAATGTTACCATTTCCTGATCCAGAAGACTAGGGACAATTGGGCTTAGGTGATGAGATTCAAAGAAGGGTTTTTGTGCCAGAGGATGGAGGAGTGAGGGTCTGGGGGACACAGTGGGCAGCAGGGAGTACACAGCCCTCACTCCCTGGCCTTGAAGCCTGTAGAATAGGGGGAAATGGGTTCCAGAGGGCAGAGCACAATGATTTAGGAAATAGGGAAGCAGAGGGAAGGTTTCATTCTGTTTGAGGAAACTGGGAGAGATAGATGACTAGAAGGGTTTACACTTTGGATGACTCAGGAAATCAGTCATAGAAGCATGGTAGATGGTTTCAGGAGGACCGGGCCCCACAGAAATTCAGTTGTGGCCTGGAAGGAATGCCAGGAGTTAATAAATATCTGTTGAGCACCTATTATGTGTTCTAAGTTCTGAGGATAGAGGCACATTACCCACCCTCCTTAACATAAACCTTAAGTGGCTTCCAATCACCTTTAGAATCAAGTCCAAAATCTTTACCAGGCCTTTGATTTCCTCTTTATCCTCATGCCTCTTCCTCTCACTTTTTACATTTAAATCACATTCACATTCCTTCCACTCTTTGAACCACCTGTGCTTTTTCTTGACTCAGGATCTTTGCATAAGCTCTTTCCTTTACCTGCCCTGAATCTTTCTTCCTTGCTCTAGCTATGACTTTCAGGTTTCTCCTCAGGGAAGTGAAGGAGGACAAAGGATCCTAGTCTTTTACTCCACACATTCCCCAACACTTCCTCCCCTTCCCTGCTCCCCTGCTCACAGGGATAAGGTCTTCTGTGAGGCACTCCTATAGCTCCCTAAATTTCTCCTTCATAATATAGTCACGCTTGACAATTGCTGATTCTAGGCCTGTTTTTCTCAGGAGATCACCAGCTCCATGAGGCTTATACCTTCAGAGCTTAGCAAAGTACTTGACACCTAGTAGGCACTGGCTAAACAGTCTTTAAATATTTGAATGGATGGATGACAGGCTCTCTGGCTAAATAAATGAACAAATGAATGAGTGAATGAATAATCAGAACACCAAACCAGACCTCTGAATAACCAATAATGATTTGTTAAACTCAATCATTAATGTTTTTGTCCTCAAGGCAAAGCCTCATTCATGGCCTGTAATTCCTTAATTTGATACGCAATCCCAGCCATCTCAAATGCTTATTTTGCAAGTCCCCTAACACTCAATGAAAGAAAGGAGAAAAAGGTTACTAACAGGTCCTATGGTAGTAGCAGTGAAAAGAATCATAGCATGAATGCAAGAAAGAAAACAAAAATGAACATACTACAGTGTTTAAAAATACAACAGTGCAAAGCAGTTGAGGGTAGTAAAGCACTATTCACTCCAACAATAATTGTTCACAATGATAGAAAGGGCTGAAAGGGCAGGATGTGTTCATTCTGAGTGCCAAGGCTTTAATTTAAAAGCTATAAAATCTAGCTAATTGTTTGGAGTTTATACTGTGGATTGAATTTTTAGCACGTAAGTTCTCATTCACAGAAAGCAAAACTGGTTTAAGGGACAGACCTGCTGGAGCTGGGTATCAGTCAATAAGGGAAACAAATACCTGACCGCAGTTAATCAGGAATAAGGTGCCAGTTAGCTCAGATCTCAACAAGAGACTCCTCCCACACCAGGTAAAATATAAATTGGCCTCACCCCTCCCTAAGGAGATAGCACCCTCAAGTGGAAATTAAAAGCAAACAAATGACCAGTTTTTGCTGGTAGCAACACATTGTGTGTGTGTTTAAATATTTGTGGGAGACATAAACAAACTGTAATCCCAGTTAAAGCTCTAATCAGAGTCATATGATAACTCAATCCAGAAGGAAGTTTTTTTAAAAACAAACAAACAAACAAACACTTTGAGCCTTGTGGGAAATAACAAATTTAAAATTGTGTTGGTAGGAATGCAAAATGGTACAGAAACTTTAGAAAAAAGTTTGGCAGTTTCTTATAAAGCTTAATACACACTGAGCATACAACCCAGCAACACCACTTCTAGGAATTTGCCCAAGAGTAAAGAAAGCTTATGTTCACTCAAAAACTTATTTGCAAATAGACTGTATGCTTTATATCTACATTAAATTTCTTGAACTTGATAGCTGTACTTAATGTGGTTGCATGTGTGTCCTTGTTTCAGGAAATGTACCTGAAAGCATTAAGTGTGAGAGGAGCATGATGTATGCAATCTACTCTCAATATTTTCTAGAGACAGATGATAGATAGATACTAGAAAGAGAGAAAGAAATATGTAACATATGTGGCAAAATGGTAATACTTGGAAGGTCTAGGTATCTGGGTGGGGGGGTACACTGAAGATATGAGTATTATTTCTGTATTATTTTTGCAATTATATGTTTGAAATTATTTCAAAATAAAAAGTTGAAAAAATATTTACACATATAAATGTTATAGCATATTTTCTCATAATTATCAAAAGCTGGAAACAATTGGGATGTCTTCAACTAGTGAATGAATAAAAAAACTGTAGTCCAAATACAATGGAATACTGCTTATCAATTAAAAGGAATGAACCACCGATATATGCAATTACTTGGATGAATCTCAAAGGAATTAAACCGAGTGAAAGAAGCAAGACTCAAAAGGTCCACATCGTATGATTACATGTATATGGCATTCTGGGAAATGGTCAAAACTATAGAGACAGAAAACTCAGCAGTGGTTGCCAAGGGTGGGACTGCAGGAAGGTTGACTACAAAGGGGCACAAAGAAACTTTTATAGTGATGGAAATGTTGATCCTGGAGATTGTTACATGAACTTACGTATTTGTACAAATTCATAGAACTGTACACTTAATAGGGTGAATTTTACTACATGTAAGTTATACTTCAATGAATGTGGTATTAAAACAAACCCAGTAGAGGTCAAGGTAGTTAATTGGCATGTACACTTTGCTGAAGAGAAATATGAGGGAGATCAATAGAGGTTTTTCAAGCACAAAATATATTTGGATAAAATTTTGTTGTGGTAGTAGAATGGAAATATGTGTTAAAGGCAAGAAGGCAGTGGGAAGACATATTTAAAGTGCTGAAAGCAAAAAACTGCCAACCAAGAGTTCTATATCCAGCAAAACAGTTTTCAAAAAAATGAAGGACAGATTAAGACAATTCCAGATAAACAAAAGCTGAGGGAGTTTGTCACCCCTAGACCCTAGACTGGGCCTATAAGAAATGCTAGAGAGCGCTGCAGGTGGAAAGAAAGGATGCAAGATAATAGATCCAAGTCACATGATGAAATAAAGATGTCCAGTAAGGGTAATGACATGGGTAAATATAAATGCCAGAACTTTTGTGTTCTTGGTTTGTTACTCCAATTTTTACTTGCTACAGGATCTAAAAAGCAAATATATAAAATGTAATGCTAGGGCAGTGGCTGTGGCTCAAGCAATTGAGCTCCCATTTACCATATAGAGGACCCAGGTTCCATCCCTGGGACCTCCTGGTGAAAAAAAGAAAAAGAAAAAAGGTGTCCCAGACCTGTACAGCATGTAGAGGCACAGGCCCCTACGCGGCAAGGCAATGCATGAAAAGGACGGTGACGCAACCATAGAAGAAAAAAAAATGTAATGATAAATCAATAGTGTTGTACTCATATAAATATGTAATTGGTGACAAGAACTACATAAATTTGGGGGGATGAAGGGGTACAGGACTATGGAAGTTAACTTGGTACCAAAGCAAACGAGCCTGTTACAGATATAGGATGCTAAATTTAAGCCCCATGGTAAATAAAAAGAAAATACCGGAGACTATGCAAGCTCATAGAGACAGAAATTAGAGTACAGGTTGCCAGTGATGGTGGTAGAGGGTGAATAGGTGAATGGGGAATTAATGCATAATAGGTGTATGGTTTCTGTTTGGGGAGATGGGAAAGTTTTGGTAAATAGAATGTGGTGAGGTTATGGCAACATTGTGAATGTGATTAATCCCACTGAATGTTATGCTTGGGGGAAAGTTTATATTATATATATGACCCCATAATTAAAAAAAAAAGAGAGAGTATCTAACAAGAAATAACAATTGAATGCAATACATGATTCTGGATGAGATCTAGTAAGGGTGGAGAAAATGCTCAAAGGAACATCACTGGGACATATGAAAAATTGGAATATAGACTTTAAGCTTTTTATCAATGCTAAATTTCTTGAACTTGATAACTACACTTAAGGTGGTTAAATAAGTGAAAATGCTGTTTTTAAGAGAGAAAAAGAAAGACAGAGAGGAAGGAAGGAAAGAAGGAAGGAGGGAGGGAGGGAAAGAAAGAAAGAAAGAAAGAAAGAAAGAAAGAAAGAAAGAAAGAAAGAAAGAAAGAAAGAGAGAGAGAGAGAGAAAGAAAGAAAGAAAGGAAAGAGAGAGAGAGAGAAAGGAAGGAAGGAAGAAAGATCCAAAATGTTAAAATTGGTGGATCTGGGTATCTGGACAGATAGGGTATGTTGGAGTTCTCTATATAGGGTTTGTATTATTTTTGTAACTGTCTTGTAAGTTTGAATCTAGTTCAAAATAAAAAGTTAAAAAAGAAATGACTAACTTAAAACCTCATCTCTTTCTCTGAAGAAATGTTAATGTCTGTTATTAAGTTATTTTATCTTCTTAAGGTTAAAATTGGAAGCTATTGGTGAGATTAGTGGAGGCATAAAAATTACCCAGAAAAAATTCATTTAGTTTTTTTTTCTTTCATGATAATTGGTAGATATGTATCTCACAGTAAATCTTAAACTAGGGGTTTAGGTGTTCTTATTATCTATTGCTGCATAACAAGCCACCCTAAAACTTAGTGACATTAAAGAAAAAACAACAAGAATCATTTCTTTTTCTCATAACTCTGCAGTTTGTACAGGGCTCAGTGAGAAGGCACAGCTCTGCTCCAGGCAGCATCAGCTGGGACAGCTTGACTGGAGGCTGGGGGGCAGCTTCCAAGCAGTGGGCCAGGGGCATCTCACGTGTCCTGGGCTTCCCCAGAGTACGGTGACTGGATTCAAAGAGTGACCCTCCAGAGAGAGAGAAAGTGCGAGGGGGAAGCTGTACTGCATTTTCTGACTTTTCTTCAGAAGTCACTAACATCAAGGAAATCTCAAAAGCCTCCCCCAGATTCAAGGGCAAATTCTGGAAGCATGTGAGACTGTAACTATTTTTGTGCCCATGTCTGGAACTTACACTCTGCCACAGAAACTCTTGAAAATACTGATGTTAGCAAGTAAGTGATATTTTAATAAAATACATATTTCATGGCAATAAAGTTTAAATTCTACTAAAAATAGTGAAGTTTGTTTTACTTCTATAAACAATTCAAGTTTTTCTCCTGGTAGAGTGTTGATGATAGTACCCAAAATAAGCACTATCATTATTCCTAAATTGAGAATCCCCATGCTAAAAATAAGGAAAGTAGTAAAAATTTTTATAAACTTCTTTCAAAATGCTTATAAACCATTTGTGCTGACCGTCTGTTCTTGCCCAAAAGTAACCTTGAGACTCAGCACTTACAAAGCAAATCCAATCCTAAAAGCATTGCTAATTACTGTGAGCTTCACTGAAGGTTTCACAGAGGTTTCATTGTCTCAAAATTGTTCCTAAGATGTTTTATCTAATTCCAGTTCCTTCTCTCTTACCTCCAGGTCTCCTCTCTCTCTTCTGCCTCCTCCCGTTATAGCTTTCATACCCTCCTTCATTTGTCCCAGCAGTTTCGTTCTTTACCTCACTTTACATACCACACTGAGCAAAACAAAAATAGCAAGAGAGCAAGGTTTTATACTACACCCATTTATAACTGAGTGGGACAGTAACCACTTACTCAAAATAAAAGTCCTGAAGACAGAGAGTTGGACTAGAGGCAGCAGTAATTTCTTTCTTTCTCATGAGAAAGGGCACACGCCCAGGCTAATGGAAGCGGGCAAGTGCGTATGATCAGTGTAAGAATAAACATTATATAGTTCCCCTGATGCAATATCCCATTTTCCTCCTTCCCCAACCTTACCCATCTCCCATTGGCTGGGAGTTGTGGGCTTACAATTTTAGGCGCGAAAACTAACCCAATCCTAAGGCAAAAAGTGTAAGGGTAAGTTCTCAGTGTCCAAGTTCATCCCCTTTACTGAGGTGGGTTTTTGTGGAAGTGACTCAAACAAGAATGT
Source organism: Cabassous unicinctus (assembly GCA_029593785.1). NCBI lineage: Eukaryota > Metazoa > Chordata > Mammalia > Cingulata > Chlamyphoridae > Cabassous > Cabassous unicinctus. The sequence goes on along the minus strand of JAQZBX010055509.1, from coordinate 10,224 downwards.
GGGAGGGTTAGATAAGTGGGAACAGGGAAAAGTTCTGAAAAGAGGCCACCTAGAATGTGGGAGGGTTAGATAAGTGGGAACAGGGAATTCAGTTTGAGAAGAGGCCACCCTTTGTTCTATTTTTCTCAATTCCCCCTCTTCTTTTTGGAGTTTGTTGGACTCTTCTTGCACCACTCATTACATGCAGATTCAGTCATTTCTCCTAGATCTAAATAATTTTCTGTGGGAGTTGTTTGGAATTTGGTGGATGCTTGTTTAAGCAATATCATGGATCTGGATTGCCCATTTTTCCCCATGGGGATTACGTACATTTTTTTAAAACATTTTTTCGAACAGTTCATTGGATTGGGGAGATAAAACAAGGGACTAGACAGGGTAAGATAGAGTATATTAAAGATTCTGACTAACATAGTTATAATTTGAGACTAAGGCCTAGAAATGAGGGAATCAAACCAACTGGTCCACGGGTTGGTGTCTATCCTGGAATTTTTGGCTAATTCTTTAGGTAAGGCTGTGAGACTTTGCAGGGTGTGGGTAACTGACTCATCTGGGGTGGTATTATTTTGGATATAAGTACAGCAGCTTTCTCCTATCATTACACAGACTCCCCCTTTTTCTGCTAGCATAGGTCCAACCTTTGAATTGTGTGTTCTACTAAATATCTTGCCATGCCCAACATGGGTCTCTCTCCCACCTCTTTTCTTTAGATTCTGGGCACAGATATTTGTCGGAGGAGCTCAGTGCCCTTTGGTCCCCGAGGCCTCTACAAGAAGGATAGACTCCTTTTAGAGCACAGAAATCAAGCTTGATGACTTGGGAGCTGGTTCTCTCAGTGACTGTTATAATCATGTAAGCGAGGAACTGTCTACACAAAAGGCTGAGTAAGAGTAGCAAGCAGTAAAGGGAAACTCATGTTGGGATGGGTTAAGGTTTAGAGGATCTGAAGGTCGGGTATAAAGGGTTTTGCTTATCTGTGGTCACGGTCTAGGAGGGAGGAGTTTTAGGTCTAGGTGTGGGAGTAGAGAGAGGTCCTTTGACACGGGTGTAATGGGTCTAACTTTTTTCTGCAGTTTTTACAGCAGTGTCTGTGGTCAATAAAACTTGAAATGGACCCTCCCAGTTAGGAGTTGGTTTATCTTTCTTCCAGGTGTGGACGAAGACCCAGTCTTCAGGCTGGAACTTGTGGACCTGGAAACCAAGAGGATGAGTCTGGGCGATCAGGGCTTTTTTCTGTAGGGAGGAAAGAGTTAAAGCAAGAGAGTGCACATATTTTCTTAAAAATTTATCTTTGCTTTTCTATTGAAAAGGAGACCCTATCTTAGCAGGATAAGGGTATCTAAACAGGATTTCATGTGGGGGCAAGCCTAGGTCTCTCCTAGGTTTTACCCTAACTTTTGGCAGACATTTAGTTCAAGGCAAGCCAGTTTCTAGCATCAGTTTGGTAAGCTGTCTTTTAAGCTCCTGGTTCCTTTTTTCTACTTTCCCTGAGGAGGTTGGATGCCAGGGAGTATGGGAATCCCAGTCGATTTTTAAGACTTTCTGGAACAAGGGCTAAGAGGGATACCTGGTTAAGCATATTCATTAACTACTCAGAAAATGAAGTTTACCAGGACTTTTACCATGTTCAATGTCCCTCTGTATATGATCTAGAATAGAAAAGATATCACCATAATCATCAGGCATATATTTAGAATAGGATATAGGTAGAGTACTTGATATTAATTAACGTACTACTCAATGCATAAGTTTTTCTTTGAGCTGTAATTAGTAGATTCTTTGAGCTGTAATTAGTAGGTTTGCAATACCTTTCATGTTATCTCTCCATGGGAGTAGGCCGTAATGCCAATTGTGTTTTAAGTTCTACTCACAGTACTCTGGTGATTATTGCTCCACTTGGTATGTCCTTCACACAGCCAGCATGCTGCAGCACCACTGACTCTAGAGAGAAGCTAGGAAAGTAGGTTCCAGTATTCTGCTGGCCTGGTGTATAGCACTCTTCGGCACTATGAAACAGTGCCAGTCTGGAGGTGATATCCATTGTACATTTGGCTATATTGAGCCTCGTTGGCTGCTGCAGGAGTTTGAAACTGCAACGTACTCTCCATCCACTTCAGGAGTACAACCAGAGATGTAGTAGACACTTTTATTGTTTTAGGGGTCAGTGATCAACCTAGCCAATAACTCAAATGGAGAGGCAACCTGCAGTGTATTGAAGATCTGGTTTGAATGCACAAGAGAATTTGACAATGCTGAAGTCTATCTCTTGATTTTTTTTTTTTTTAAAGATTTATTATTATTATTTATTTATTTATTTATCCCCCCCTTGCTGCTTGTGTTCGCTGTGTCCATTTGCTGTGCGTTTTTCTGTGTCTGCTTGTCTTCCTTTGTTGTGACGTGTCTTGCTGTGTCAGCTCACCAAGCCATGTGGGCTAGCTTGCCTTCACCAGGAGGCCCCGGGAACCGAACCCGGGGCCTCCTGTATGGTAAACGGGAGCCCTAGCGATTGAGCCACATCCGCTTCCCTATCTCTTGATTTTTATACACTTTTTAAACACTTCCAATGCAATGTGTTTTACTTTTCACACTTTTACCATGAAGACGTTAAGTAGCAGGTATTTTACTTTAGCAGTACAGGAAAAACTACTTTCCCTTTTTTTTTTTTTTTAATGAAACTGAAGATTCCTGATGGAATCAAGATTATCTTTTGAAACTACCACTTGACTATGTAGATTGAGGTGGCCTCTGACAGGTTTCACTGCTATGAAGTTACTTCTTGACATTTATATCAATTCAGGCTTTTAGTTAGTAATGGCTTCCTGGAACTAGCCATTCAAATGCTTCAGTTTAGAATATGCTTTTTATAAACTCTCCATAATTGACCACAACCACATAGACTGGTTAATTTACTTTAGATTACAAAGAGCAACCAATGGAATTTACTTTATCCATTTAAAAGAGGTCAGATCTACATTTCTTTAACTTAATTTCATTAGATATGAACTTAACTTTCATCACCTTAAGGATTTAATAAATTTATATACTTGGTATTTCATAAACCTAGGGAGATAACACTCAAGCTAAATAAAATCAAAACCGTTATAGTTTATGCAAGGAATGCCTCTCTCTTTCTTTTACAGGAGGCCAAAACTCCTTTATTAAAATTATAAACTGTAGATAATCTTAAAAGCATTGACTGTCAGGTTCTGGAAAACTGTTTTTAAAGATCTTTCTATAGCTTTCGAGGACTTTTTCTTCACTTGTTGATATTTGGTGACAGGATTATTAACCACCCTTATTTTAAGGCTGTTAAAAGGTTTAAGTTGAGGAATTACAGAACAAACTATGATTTTTAATTCCCCAGCTTAGAAGATAGAGTTTCAGTCTATTACACCTTGTCTTTTCCCCACAGCTCTTGTAAAGAGAAGGCCTTGAGGATAAAGCAGGTTAAAGAGCTTAGGAAAAACTTTTTCTTTCTCAAGTTTCTATATTTAGATTTCTATATTAGTTTTCCATCCTGCTCAGCCCAATTTGGGCTCCAGGAATAGTTATTCACACGTAGCTCATTTAAGAACCCTCATCTGCCGATCTGAAATCATCCCTATGTATGGAGTCATATACTGAACAAACAGGCAGACACGAATAGTTTGACACAGAAACACAGGACTTACTGTTGTAATTTTCATTCTCTTACAAAATAAGTTTAACTGTAAGGTAACATTTAAAAGATTTTTAAAGACTCTTTTTAGTTATTCTAATTTGCACTGTGACTATGAAGTTTTGCACAAGAATTTTATTATTTTTTTAAAGTATTGGCTCATAACCAAAATGTCCCCAGTGCTTTAAGATAATTTTCCTTTGCTTTAGAACTTTATTTTTCACTTTGACTTTAGCAGACTTTGGATGAGCAAGACTAATTTATTAACCTTTGTAGAACTCGAGCTATGAAATGGGTTGTATTATCTGAATCAATGTTTTCAACGAGTCCGTACTTAGGGATAAGATGTTCTAATAGCATTTTAATTAGTTTGTGCAGTCGCTTGAGGAACTGGGTAGACTTCCACTCATGAAGTGAGATGGCTAATAACCACTAGGGGGTACTTTAGTTTTCTCATTGGTGGTACTTCAGTGAAGTCCACCTGAATGCTTTGAAAAGGTTTGAGCTCTGGGGGTTGCCCTTTTAGGGGTTTGTTCTTTAGACTTTGTTTATTTACTTTTCTACAGATGATATATTCATTTACTACTTGGCGGGCTACAGAGTACAGTCGGATACATGCATAATGAGTTAGAACAGCATTGCATAAATTTTGGACATCTTAGTGGCTGTCCTGGTGAAGATAATTTAGGATACCCCTTGCAATGGCTTTATTTATTATTTTTCTCCTATCTTCCAAAAACTATTTTCTATTTTCTGTTTGAGATCCACTTAGCTTGATCCTTAGGTGGGGTATGTCTACTTTTTCTCTATTCCCGGGTCTAGCCCAGACTTGTGGGTCAATGTTATTTTCTTTTTCCTTTTTCATAACACATAGTCGGAGGGGTAAGGTTGGATCACAACACAAGACAAGTAGTTGATATGATTTTTGGCTCCCGTGGGCCTCCGGCGTGGACTACATTTCCCAGCAGGCCCTACAAAGAACTACCGGTGCCTGTAAGAGGTCCAGCGCCGTTGGCAGCGGCGCAGTCGCGGTGCGGGCGGCCGACGGGGGAACGCTTCACGGTTTGAATGGCTCTGGGTCCTGGCCCTTGACTTGCCCGAGGTCCCGCCGCCTAGGGGTACGCTATGCCGTCTGGAGGCGACCAGTCGCCGCCGCCCCCGCCTCCTCCGCCGGCGACCGCGGCCTCAGAGGAGGAGGAGGACGACGACGGCGAGACGGAGGACGTCGCGCAGCCGGCCCAGTCGCCGGCCCCTCAGACCCAGCAGCGGTTCGAGGAGCTGTGCAGTCGCCTCAACATGGACGAGGCGGCGCGGGCCGAGGCTTGGGACAGCTACCGGAGTATGAGCGAGAGCTACACGCTGGAGGTTCGTCCGTGGGGATAAGCGAGGGACTGTCCGGGCCTAGACTTCGTGCCGCGCCCCGGGGATGGGTCCCTTCGGTCTCACTCCGGGCCGGGCATGGACCCCTTGGGAGGCCCCGGGTGCCCCTCCTGGAGAAGGGTGGGAGTTCTCTCTGCCCACTGTGGTCCAGGAAACCAAGTTTTTAAAAGGCTCTTTGCTGCTCTGGGGGTGTATCCGGTCTTGCTGCTCTTTCCTCTTGGGTTCAGAACGGGAAACACCTCTTGCCCTACCGTAATACAGCGAGGCTGAGGTCGTGCTGCAGTCACCACCACAGAAATGGACCTGTGTGACCCTTTTGCTACCACCTGGTTGGCAGAATGAACATGTGTAGTTGTCAGCAACGTACGGAGAAGGGGAGGACATTTGCCCACGTTCCCTTGGCGTTTGTCCTGATTTTAGCACGTGGGTCTCTAGCCTTCTCCTCCAGCTCTTCTTTTTACCAGATTATCTTTACTGAGGCACTGAATCTGTTTGAATTAGCGTGTCGTTGACTTTCGGCTGTGTTTATGTACGTTATCAAGCCTAATCTTCCTTAGGCCAAGTGAAATGGCTTTCTGCCTACCCAGATATAGACTCACTCCCCCGTTAGTCACCAGGAAGTCAGGACTGCGACTACCCTGAGGACCTTTTGGTCACCCCAGACATTGCACAGGTCTCTTAAAGTTGCTGTGATCCAGGCATGTTATGTTTCTTTCTTCGTTTGGGGTTTGCAGATGAGGAAAATGGTCATTTTAGCCAGTGACCGTCAACACTGCAGGCACCTCCCCTTCATGGGCCAATGGAAACCGACGCGGAAGTCTGAGTGGTTTATTAGCTGTTTCGCTGCCAGTGTTTCTGGCATTGAAATATGAGGCCATTTGTTTTTCTCAAGTTGTTTCATACACAGTTTGTACAAAGAGTAGGGCAAATAGGCTCAGGGTGTGAAGGCTTAACCAAGGTATTATTTAACTCTAATATGGTATTTTTGCCTAATGTGTTACTCTGCTATGGTTATTTTTTTATTTTCTTTATTTTATTTTTTATTTTTGCAATAATAGAATTTTATTTCAATTACTATTTTCCCCTCCCCATTATTATATCTATCAGAAAAAGATATAGTAATATACTGGCTTTGAAACTTGATGGACCCAGGTGACTTTAGACAATTTACTTAACTACCCCAAAACTCAAATTTGTGATATAGAAACTGGAGATATTTTTATCCACCTCACAGAGGTGTTTTGAAGGTTAAATAAGGTAATGTGTGTTCCTAAGCACATAGCAGGTACTCATATGGGTGGTGCTTTAGAGTTTACAAAGTTCTTTCACATAATCAATGATCTGGCTGGAAAGGCCATGCTATTTACCCCTCAGCCCTTCCTGTGGTTGGGCAAAAAGACAGACTTTTTTTGATTGGTCAGGGGCATAAGGGCCTCCAAAGATGCTCTTATTTACCCTCAGGATAATACTGCAAATTAGGTACAGCAAGCATTATCACCATCCAGATCATAAAGATTAAGTTTTATGAAGTCCAGTATTATATAAGCGTGAAGTAAATAGTTGGTAAATTATTTTTGGAAACACATGTGTGATTACTTGATTTAAAAAAAAAATACTTAAGTGTCAGCTTCTTAGCCCAGTTTACCAAGTTAATGAATGAAGTTTCATCCATTTTTCAAATATTTCTTGAGCACCTATTATTTTCCAGACACTCTTCTGGGTGCTGGGGAGAGAGCAATGATTAAAATGGATAAAACTCCCTACTCTTGTGGAGATTATATTTAGATACGATGTGAGATAACATGGAATGTCAGTTTTGTGGAGTGTACAATGGAAAATAAAGCTCACATGATATTTAATACAGAATATTGGTTATAGAATTGTACCTTTTGATTTCTTGTATTTTCTGTGCTTTATACTTGTTTATACTTGTTAATTTATTTAATTACCACTGTCTTCAGATAAGAAACTGAGCCTCTGTAAAGGTTAAGTAATTTTCCCAAGGTCGCTGTAGATATTTTTCATTAAAACACAGGATAATGTTGTGATTTACTTACTTTTATATTAATAAGATATCTGGGTATTGTAGAGAAATTCAGTGGTTGTAAATTCAATTTTCTTTTAAATATTTATTTTGAGATACTTTAAACTTAAAGGACAGTAACAAAAATAATACAAACCCCATACAGAGAACTTCACCATACCACATCTCTCCCTCCCCCCAATACCCAGATCCACCAGTTTTTAACTTTTTGCCACATTTGCTTGCTTGCTTTTCTTTTTTCTTTTCCTTTCTTTTCTTCTCTTTCTTTCTTTCCATTTTCTGAACACTTGAGTGTAGGATGATACATCATGCTCCTTGAACACTTAATACTTCCATGTGCATTTCCTAAAAACAAGGGTATTCATTTATGTAACCACCTTAAGTGCAGTTACCAACGTCAAGAAATTTATTATTGATATAAAGCTTACGGTCTATATTCCACTTTTTTCATGGAGTTCGTTTAGTGTCTTGGATGTGTATATTCATTTGTATTTTAAATTTGGTTAGTTTTCAGCCATTATTTCTTTGAGTATCTCTCTGCCTCTTTCTCTCTCTCTTCTCCTTCTGGAAGTTCCGTAATGCGTATATTGGTATGCTTGCTGGGTGTGCTACAGGTTCGTTAGACTCTGTTCACTTTTCTTTGTTCTTTCTTTCTACTCCTCTGGTAAATATGAAAAATGGAGATTTCCAGTTTTTCTCATTTTCATTTATACCATCATTGGATACACTGAAACTAAAGAACATTATTTAGCCTTGATAGGAGAGGAAAGTTGTCAGTTCTTGAAAATAAAGAGTTGTGAAGATGATCTTTTAGAAATAATGTCCTAAAAAATGATTTTAAAAAATGATTTCCAGTAATAGATTCGCAAAAGTCCATGTGGTTACAAAAATAAATTTCATGTATCCATGTCCATATATATGTTTTTATTAAGTATAAATGTACATTTTAATGTTCACCCCAAAGCTTACTTCTTTCACTTTGAACATGATACACACACACACACACATCTGCACATATATACATACAGCAATATTGTTCCAGTTGTTATGGCTAGCAAAATTACCCTAAAACTTTGTAGCATAAAATAATTTATTAGGCTCACTGATTCTGTGGGTCAGGAATTCAGACAGGGCACAGGGGCAATGTCATGTATCTGCTTCACAGTATCTTGTGCCTTACCTAGAAGACTTGCACATCTAAGGCCTGGCACAGCTGGGGCTTCTTGGGTTTTTCTTTCTGTATGTAAGTGGCTTCTTCGTGTGGTCTCTCCAGGATGGTGTGATTCAGGGTAACTAGACTTCTTACATGTCCTGAGCAAGAGAAAGCCAGGTGGAATCTCTATTGCCTTTAATAATCTCGGAAGTTACATAGTATCACTTCCACTTTTAAACTGGTTGAGGCAGTTTTAAAAGTCTATCCCAGTTCAAGGTGAGGGAATACAGACCCCTGCCTTTCAATGGAGGAATGTCAATGTTCTATTAAAAGAAGGGCATATGGATCGGACCATCATTGGACAATACGGTTTCCCACAAATATACAAACAACACTTTCAATTTAAACATAAGAATTATTTTTATCTTAAAATATATATAGCTTGTTAGCTAAAATTCAGTTTTCTTTTATTTTACAGGGAAATGATCTTCATTGGTTAGCATGTGCTTTATATGTGGCTTGCAGAAAATCTGTTCCAACTGTAAGCAAAGGGACAGTTGAAGGAAACTATGTATCTTTAACTAGAATCCTGCGATGTTCAGAGCAGAGGTAACTATATTAGAGTTTGAAGAGTGGAGTGTGACTAATATAAAAAGCTCACAAATTTTAGGAATAGTAAGAATTCTCTCTGTTCATTATTTTCTGAGCATTTGTACCTGTGGAGTACTGAATTTAGAAGCTAGGTATTGTTTTTCCCTGATCACATCTAAAGTATCTGTTTTATTTTACTTTTTGATGAAAAATTTATAAATTTCAATGTATTAGGTACTTATACGGGAGTATGTTACTATTAAAGGTTGTGATTCATCATTGTGATAATATTGGGAGAATTCTAAATAAAGACATTAAAAATTTTTAAGAGACAATCTAAGTTGAATCACAAAATAGTGATATATGGTATATATAGAACTATATGCATAGGACTTGAACTTGTAAATATTTCTTGATTTGTTGTTTGGAGGATAAGCAAAACTAATATAATAAATTATAATGAGGTTCAAATAATGTTTAAAAGAAGAGCCAGAAATAGCTTTTTCTATCTGTAATGTGATTTTTTTTTTTTAAAGATTTATTTATTTATTTATTTATTTATCCCCCCCCCTTGCTGCTTGTGTTCGTTGTGTCCATTTGCTGTGTGTTTTTTTTCTGTGTCTGCTTGTCTCCTTTTTTTTGTTGCGAGGTCTTGCTGCGTCAGCTCGCCGCGCTGCACGGGCTGGCTTGCCCTCACCAGGAGGCCCCGGGAAGTGAACCTGGGGCCTCCCATATGGTAAACGGGAGCCCTATTGATTGAGCCACATCTGCTTCCCATGTAATGTGATTGAATTGTTTACATTTATTGTTTATCCCTTCTGGGTGAATTTTCTTTTATGGCTTATTACAGATTGTTGGAAAAGGCTATTTGGCATTTTGGTGAGAAATATCACTGTCAAAATGTGAACCTAATGGTTTAAAAATCACTTAATAATAAAATAATTAACAAGGAATGTAATATAAATTTTTTAAGTTTATTGTGGTAAAATATATATGATAGAAAACTTGCCATTTTAACCAGTTAAGTGTACAATTCAATGGCATTAATTACATTCACAATGTTGTGCTATCATCACCACTGTCTATTACCAAAGCTTTTTATCACCCCAAACAGAAACCCATCAAGCAATAACTCCCTGCCCCCCTTTCCCCCAGCCCCTGGCAACCTCTAATCTATTTTCTGTTTCTGTGAATTTGTCTATTCTAGATATTTTATATAAGTGGAATCAAACAGTATTTTTCCTTTTGTGTCTGGCTTATTTCACTTAGCATAATGTTTTCAAGGTTCAAACATATTGTAGCATCAAAGTTAATTCCTTTTTATGGCTGAGTAATATTCCATTGTATGGCTTTACCACATTTTGTTTATCCATTCATCTGTTGATGAATAATTAGGTTGTT
>JAQZBX010055508.1:7868-18503 GCA_029593785.1 Cabassous unicinctus | reverse complement strand
CTCCCCAATGTAGCAGAGTTTGACACATTCATAATTTTCCTATATATGGTTCTTTTGTCCATTTTATTTGAACTTTTAATTAGCATTGTACCAGTTAAATACATGTCCCAGAAATTTAAATCTTTGGGCTACTCATGTGCTGGTTAAGACCTGAATCTCAGCAGAGTTGCAGCCAACACCTACTTTCCAGTGCATGAGACTTGCCCAGGACAACTAACAAAAGTATGATGATGGCCAACACCCATTCCAAAAAACAGAGTATTTACAACCCCAAGCAAGATAGTTGCATCCATCTGCCCCACCATATCAAAGCCCCCTCTTAGTTGGAAGCAGAGTGGGCATCACCATCCCCAAATCCTCAAGACTGAGGAATGAGCAAACATAAGAGGGCAATGCAACTATGGAACAAAGTATAATTAGTATTCTTTTGTAATGGAATAACTTGTAACATGCATATAAAGACAGTGGCTACCAGAGATTCTGAGAGGAGGGAGAGGGAAGAATAGGTGTAACCTGGGTATTTTTCTTACCTTGGAATTGTTCTTCATGATATTGCAATAACGGATACAGGCCATTATACATTTTGTCAAAACCTATATCATTGTATGGTGCAAAGTGTAAATCATTACTTAAACTATAGACCATAGCAGCAATGCTTCAATGTTTGTTCATCAATTGTAACAAATGTACCATACTAATGAAAGACATTATTAATAGGGGAAAATATGAGGGGAGGGGTGGGGAATATGGGAATCCTCTATATTTTTCATGTAAATTTTACATAATCCAAAATTTCTTTAAAAATAAAGATAAAATGAATATAGGGAGAAAAAGAAAAATGGAAATAAGAAACAAATGGAAAATGTAAGAAAAACTGGCCTCCCTCTGTGGACACTAGCAACTCTCTCATGCTGCCAGTGCTCAGCAATCAATCACCCTGTAGTCCGTCCTCTGCAAATAAGGTACCTGGATAAAGAGAAAAAAACAAAAACAAAAACAAGGATTAAGTAATAAAAAAAATAAAACTAAAAAAATACCCTCAGTCTAAGTTTTCTGTCATGAGGATGCTTGTATCACAACTGACCTTTCCCCAGGGAGATGGCTGGGTTCCTGACAACTCAGTGGATGACTCTCCACCTCCCTTCTCTTCTGGAATCTTTGGGCACCTGACAGCTCACCCTTTGCTTCTCCCTTCCCCCCTTTCCCTGAGGATGGTTGGGCATCTGATAGCTTGCCTGCTTCCTCTCCCAGCTCTTCTATCACCTGGGCTGTTGGGCACCTGTCAGCCCACCCCCTCACTTACCCATTTCCTCTCTCATCCAGGGCAGGTGGGTATGACAGTCCCCCTGATAAGCTTCCTCTTTCCTTCTTACTGGATCTGCTTCAGCACTGGAATGTTTTTCTCCTTTTCTTGGGAACTGGGTGCAGGCCCATCCACCAGCTCTATATCCCCTTCCCCCGACTTCTTTAGCTTCCTAAGCTGACTGGGTGCCCTTCCCCACACCTGTTTGCTCCACAAATCTCCCACTTCAGGAACCTGCTGAGCATTGGAAACCTGGTCCTGGGTTTCTTCCTCACTCTCAAAGATGACTGAGCAGTGGACTTCCAGCCAAATCAATTATCTGGCTTCCCTCTCCCTGAGCCAATTGAATAACCCTTCTCCAGCTTCTCTCTCCAATTGTCCCCCTTTTCATTAGTGTTCCCTTCTGCCAGGTAAGCCTGTCTACCTTCCCACAGTTTATGGAGGAGGGGCTCAGCCAGCCATTCCCTACTCTGCCATCTTGGATCTCCTCTCATGTTAAATGATATCTTATTCTCAGCTAAATTGCATGTCAATTAGTAAATATTTAAAGACATAATTCAGGAGTACAAAATTCCCCTCTAAAAATAGTAGTTGAAAGCAAAAATTTGTTTTTCTCTTACAAGTGAGAAATAGAGTCACCTATAGGTGGTAGGGTCTTAGCATAAATTAAGTGAAGTCTCTATTGTATAAAGCCAGTGTAGCAGTTTGGTAGTTTGATGAAGTTATGAATTCCCAAAATAGATATTGGATTATGCTTGTAAACTGATCTGTTGGTGGGTGGGGAATCAAAGACAAAGACATGGCAAAGGACAGAGTTGTAGCAGTTTTTGATGTTGTAGTTCTGGTGAAGAAGGAGAGAAGGTCCCGGGATAGAAACGAGCTATTCACCTGAGAGTTCATAGCTGGCATTTTGGAGAGAGGCCAAGCCTAGAGAGTGTCATAGTCTACAGCTGATGTTGTGGAAGGAACAGATGCTAAGCCCAGAGAGAAATGGAGCCTTGGGAAGACAGGAACCCAAGAAGCCTGAACCCTGGCAAATGTCAGCAGCCATCTTGCTCCAACACATGGCAATGCACTTTGGTGAGAGAAGAAACTTATGCTTTATGGCCTGGTAACTGTGGACTTCTACCCCAAATAAATACCCTTTATAAATACCAACAAATTTCTGTTATTTTGCAACACCACCCCTTTGGCTGACTATTACAGTCAGTAAGGGAGACACTAATTGAAAGCAAATTCATAGTTTTAATGTATTTGAGGATTGTTTATTTCATCCCTCTTTCTTTCAAAAATAAGGCCACAAATGATCGAGGATCATAAATGACTATTTTCCTATAGCAACTCACTTATTAATTTTTTATTTTTGTTTTTCATATTAATATTGAACTTGGTCAATTATGTGTATTTGGTCACTTCCACAGTTATCAATTTAATAAATAATATAAAGAGTTGGTGATCAAACAACACCAACAAATAAACCAATAATCACTGACACTGATGTGAGTCCACAATTGTTCCATTTAATCTATTTTAATGTATTTTAAATGTCTCTTACAGATTGAAAGGAGAACACATGATTTCAGCAAATACTGCTTGAGTGATTATTATGTTCTAGGCATAGCAATAGTTGTAGGAGGGACATAATGAATTAAACAAAATCCATCCCCTATAAAACATATCATTTAGTGGAAGAAAAACAGACATGCATGCTATTTCAATACAGTGTAATATGTTAAACAAATTAGACCAACTAGGACTGATAAAACACAGAAGCTGGGCTAAGATGAGGAAGGATTTAGGAATATTTTTCTATCCTGGAGCCAATGAAATGAATGTACAGTCCTATGGGCAAGTGGAAATCAATAAACTGAAGTCAAAAGGAGAAGAATGTTCAATGGCTCTAGTTAAATGGTCATGATGTGTTTAGTAAGCCGTAGTCTACATGGTTAGAACATGTGGCAAGGGAAAGAATGATGTATTGAAAATAAATATAGAGACCTAAGTGGGAACTGTAACAGTTTGAAGCGTCTTGCTGGAGTCCTTTAGAATTGGAGGACTGAATGTAACAGACATACAGAGAAAACCTTTGGAGATAGAGAGAAGGACCCTGGGAGCTCAGGCAGGAACCTGGGAGAGAGGGAGCCACAGATGGGGCAGCCAGAAGCTGAAGCAAAAATGCTCAGAAGAGAAAAAGATGTTTCCATGTGCCTTGCCACATGGAAGGACTCCAGGATCACTAAAGCCAAACTTTGGTGACAGCATTTCGATTGATGCCTTGATTTGGATGTGTTCACAGCCTAAAAACATTAAGCTTTTAACTTAATAAATTCCCTTTATAAAAGCCAAATTATTCCCAGCAGCTCTTACCAAACTAAAACAGGAGCCAAAACTCAAATGGCGATGTATGCCATGCTAAAGAGTTTATCAAGAAAGACTGTGGAACCAATGAGAGATTTATGGAATAATAAAGTACATATTGTGTGTTAGAAAATGCGTTCTGAGTGCAATATGAAGAAACATCTGAAAGAGGAAGAAATGCCGCTGGAAGGCTAGATTTGGAGGCTGTTACTGCTGTAATATAAGAACATACTATTTTCCCAATTTGACACCCTTACTCCCCCATAGTAACTTTGTACGTGTTCCTTTTAGCATTTCTATTGTCTCCTCTCTTATTCCCACCTCTAGACTCTGTGAACATGCTTTGTCATCTATCCTCAGCCATATCAGCACACTCTCAGGGAGAACTTTCAAGTTTTATAGAAATTTGTCACATTCTTCTATCACACAATCTGTAACACCTACCATGGGCTACAGCTTACTGAAGTATTCAAATCAATGGTCCCATCCTCAATAGGTTCACACCCACAGGAATAGACCAATTCAAGAAAAAACAGACTCAAACTACCAATGTAATGCATTGTGTTCACTCTTTAAAGTTATTATTAGACTTTAAACGATAAGCTGAGGCAACACTAGTGCTTCCCATTTACTTACAACTAAGGATTTATTACTCTTTCTATGTGTTTTTCTTTCCTCTCTTGTAGGCATTAGGTACTTTCTTTCCAGGCCTTCAGAGTTTCCTACAATTATTTCTATAGCAAAATGGAAACTAGTCTTATCTTAATTTCCAGATGTGCATGGGAAAAAAGATGATTTGATTGATATTATTAGTGTTAGGCCTTTGAACAAAGTTTAAAAAAGAAAAAAGCATAGCTTCACCTTGTCAATTTATCAGTTGATCGATTTATTCCCATGGAAATTTATAAACTCACAGAGGTACTGGAATAAAATTTCTGCAAGTTAAATATCTGTCAGTTAAACTTGATTGGAAATCAAACAGGAACCATGTATTGTCTTTGTTTTCTTTTTCCCAAGAGACTGTGATAAATATACTATCTTAGGATTGATAAAGAATATATGCCAACATAAATGCTGAAGATACTGGTTTCTTCTTTTCTTGAAAATTGAAATGAAATTGGGAAAAGGTCCTTGAATTTGCTTTAGAAAAAACTGAAACCTTTCTTTACAGAGTAGATAAATGCCATCTTCAGGATTCTTCAGACCGATTTACATATTGAGATTTATTAATAGATATTCATTGAATTTATCAGTTGATTCTGTTCTATGGCAGCAGTGGATCATTGCATATATCTTAGATTTAAATAGAGCACCTAGAGAATTGGACATTGATCAACTTTTAAGTTTTGTTTAAGCAGCCTATAACTAATCACTGTCCAAGATCAATAACATATAATTTGGTATTTTTTATTACAATAGTAACTTAATGATTTTTTGCATCTTGACTAATGTTTATTGGGAAACTCTAGGCATAATTTAGTAATAGAAACGCAATCAAGTGCTGATACTATTACACCTTCTTTTTGGTAATATTGATTATCTCTTGTGGCTATATATTTTTAGAGAATCCATATATAGTAATTTACCCTTTCTCTGTCAATTGCATAAGTGAATTCACAGAAGGGCAACAATAATTTCTTTTTTTTTGTGGTTTTGGAAAAGTTGAGAGGAAATAAATAAATCAGAAGGTTAGAAATTTGTATTTCAGAGAAGTATACAAGAAAATCTTGAAACTCAAAGATTTAACATTGAAAACAGATTTGAAGACCATAAAGATTTACTTTGTTTTGTTTCCATCATGTCCAGTTCAGAGAGAATATGGGGTACTGGCCCTAATACTCACCAAGTTAAGATTCACTTATAGAGATTAACTAATTTATTTAACAAGTGCACAAAAATAAACAAACAATATAAAGCCAAGTAATCAATTCTAAATGTCAAAAAATTAGGAGATTTGGGTATACTTTGCATGGAGGGCTGCAATAATCAGTGAAATCTATCTGGAAATGATGGGAGTTGAGTAAACTCTGATGGTTTATGCAAGACCTGATTGAGAATGGTGAATGCCTGGTTCCCCTGCAGCACACAGCCATAAGAAATCTCATGGCTAAATGACGATTTAAACTACAGTGTTTACTGGAGATTTTTAAGTATGTGGATTTTGTAAAAGCATCAGTGTTTAGGGAGTTCGTCAAGACATGGTGGGCCCAATTAAAGGGAGAGTTTGGTGGCTCTGTGATATTTAAATTGCAGTGATTGCGTGATTGGAAGACTTTAGTATCCAGGATGTTACAAGAAATAAGAGACACCATGACCTGAGGCAGTAATTGTGAATTTACTCCGAAGTTCTCCGAAGCAAGATAATACCCAGGTGCTGCTTTCTTAGAACTTCCTTCAAAGTCAATTATGCATCCAACACAGAAGAGGCCATTAAAGATCATCTAATTTAACTCCCACAACATGCTTATGGTTAAACTGAAGTGCAGAGACTTGAGGTATTAAAATCATCTTCTTAGGAAGTAGCATAGCCAGATGAAGGAGATAATGTTTTACTTTGATTTTGCATTAGTCCATTCTTTTAAATTATGGGTATTGAAAAGGCATATTACTATTTAAATAAATGTGAAGATATTAAATAATTCCTGTAGATATATAAGTGTCATATTTTCTTTTTATAGATATACTTGAAAATAGGGAAATAATATTTTAAGTGATTCAAGAGCATAGAATAAACTTTTTGAGTGGTGCACCATAGGGAGTTTATATCAGATTTAAAGTAATATAATATACACCTTTCTTCATATTTCTTTCCATCTTTCTAATAAACTGGATTCAGTGCATTTATGTGATTACACAGAAATTTATCAAAAATAACTTGTGTTATACATATGTATATGTTCATTTTCCACATTTGGTATGAAAAGGCAGTCTTAACATAGTGGCAATTAAAACGCCTTTCAAACATGATTTGGTTTAGTACCTGATAAAGAATCTCATAGAGATTCAATGGGTTCAATCAGGCAGATTCTTAGACTACTGGCAAGGGAAAAATAGCCGAGAAATCTTAAGTGAAGGGATCAAGCTCATGCATCAAGTTAAAGGTGAAGTAAAAATAGCCTGGAATTAAATATGTAGCAGAGTTATTTCACTGTTGAATAGGAATATAATCTTTAAATAAGTTCTAATAAAGCACTAAATTTTTTGAATTTTTGGGAATAATTTTAAGTCTAAATTGCAATTTTTAATTGAATTAGACACCTAATTTGACTACTATGGATATCTCTACTTCTTTATTCAGTACAAAAGGACACTTTGTGGCAATTGATGCTATCATACTCTGGATTGATTTATACATTTTGTAATCTCCAAAAATCCTACTTTATTTTAAGAGCTTTATATACACAAATTTGAGTGATTTTAATTACACTGAAAGGAAAAATGAGGGAGAGTGACTAATAGTTTTGAAAGTAAATTGTAAATACCTTGGTGCTGAATTTATAAATAAAGAACATAAAATATTTTAAATACTAAGGTTCAGGTTTTATATATGTGAAGTGAGAAATTACAGTGTGATTTGAAGCAATGGATTAGAAGCTTGTATACAGTAGTTCTTTCTTAGCTTATCAATGATGCTTGAAATTCTACCAGTAGAGAGTTATTAATCTGTTAAGGTTTAACATTTATTACCATAAGAAACATTAATGGACATGGTATTACATTACTTTGTAATAATGACAAGAAAGAAGGAGTGAAAATATTAGGAAAGAAGAATTGAAAAGCTAGTCTATGTTATTAAGGCTGGCAACATGGAAACTAAAATTAGGATACATTTTTAGGAAGATTGGCTAGAAAGAATTGAACAATTTGTTTACATGAATCAAAAAGAAGCCAATTTATCCAGGTGAGTATGAGAATGGATGCATCACTAACAGCGCAAGCTACACCTACTGATGATATTATCAAAAGCCAAATACTTCCTAAAAAGTCAAATGCATTTTGTTGGTTTTTTAATTAGAGATTCATAGAAATCCATGCAGAAAGTACAGTTCTTATATATCCATTCACACATGTAGTTTTCCTTATTGTGAACACTTTGCATTAGTGTGGTACTGTACTTGTGTACATATTTGTTTTTCATATGTCTGAGATGATAATGTGTTGAAAATTAGAGGTAGTCAACTTATCTTGTTATTCCATTAGTTGACTATGAAATATAATTCTTCATTTATAAAATTAGGATGGACCTTCTTTTACCATTCCAATCAATTCAAAATATCTTTATAAATTTATAAATCCAAGTTCTCCCACTGGGATTCAGCATTCTAGGAATGTGTTTTAGGACCTGGCAGAACAATGGATTGTTCAGCCAAGATGATTTTTCTTATTTTACAGAAATGAGGAAATTGCAGTGATAATTAAGATCATGTATTTGGAATACAGTTTTTCACTAGAAATCCAACTTAAATGATAAAGAAAATAGCAAAAGAAAAACTGGCAGGGCCAAATGCACATATTTATCTGCAGTTACAAGACTTGAGTAACATGTATTATGATAAGTAAAACATGTCTAAAAGTTGAAAATTGGGCATCAGAGTAGCTCAGGTAGGGAAAAGCTCTCTTGCAAAATAAGGGAGAAGGCATAGAAGAAGTCTAAGGGAGCCACTTTGGAGACCTCTGCAGGCCAAAAAATTGCCACACCCATCCTCCAGGAGGGATTGGGGATGCAGGGATAGAGAGACCAGAGGGAAAACCATGAGTTCTTACACTTGCAGCTGGGAATATCACCGAGCCCCCACCCCTTAGAGAAGCAGTCTTCGTAAAACTTACAGCTTAGTGCCCTGTAGAGAGGAGAAAGAACAGATTCTTCCCTGAGAAAAGGGAGGGTTCAGCAGAAGGCTGACTGTGGATTCTCATTAGTGAATGTAGTTACCATAACTTGCTAACTCTGAAGAGGTAGTGGAAATTGAAGGATTCAGCTATGTGGAAGGGTTTGCTGAGGACCACCATTTGCTGGCCAGCCAGGAAAGTGAAGGAAGACAGACTGGTCTCTTCCAGCTCTTACCCAGACATAAAAGACCTGGTTGGGCCCAATTAGCAGCTCCCTACCCAAGTTTTGATATCTTAAACAGGTCAATATTAAAGCTTTAGAGAAAAGTAAACTAAAAATCAAATAAATGCTGTGAAATAAAACCACTAGACAAGAGATATAAATTGATAAAAAGAACAAAATTATCACCATAAGCAGGTACCTAGGTATAACCAAATGATAACAACCCATTCTAAGAAATAGGAAGATATGGACCAGTCAAAGGAAAAAGCCAAGAATGTAGATTAAACTCAGCATTTACGACAATTGCTAATGTCCAAACAAAACCTGCTTAATCAATTACAGAACTGAAGGAAATTATGACTCAAGACATAAAAGATATTAAGGTGACACTGTGTTAGCATGAAGAACAATTTGAAAGCCTACAAAAAAAAGTAACATTATGGAAATGAAAGATACAATGGATGAGATTAAAAATACATTAGAGGCCTATAACAGCAGATTTGAAATGTTAAAAGAATGCATAATTTATTTCAAAGACAGGATACTTGAAACTGAAGTGATAAGAGAAGAGACAGAGGAAAGTGCACAAAAAATTGAACAGCATCTCCGAATTGAATGACAATATGAAATGCACAAACATGTGTCTTACAGGTGTCCCACAAAGAGAAAAGAAAGGAAAAGGGATAGAAAGAATATCTGAGGAAATACTGACTGAGAATTTTCCAACCATTATGAAAGACATGAATATTAATATTCAAGAAGAACAACATACTTGAAAAAGAATAAATCCTAATAGACCTACTCCAAAACATCTCCTATTCAGATTGTCAAAGTCCAAAGATAAAAGATTTTGAAAGCAGAAAGAGAAAAGCAATGTATTACTTAAAAGGAGCTTCAATAATGCTAATTGTCAATCCCTCTTCAGAAACCATGGAGGTGAGAAGGCAGTGGTTTGATATATTTAAGGTAATGAAAGAGAAAATTTTCCAGCAAAGAATTCTTTTTCTGGCAAAACAATTCTTCAGAAATGAAGGCAAGTTTAAAGTCTTTACAATCAAACAAAACCTGAAAGAGTATGTTTCCATATGTTTATTTCTGCTCTAAGCCTGGTTATTTCATTCCTTCTGCTTGCTCTGACCGTTGTTTGCTGTTCTTTTTCTAATTGCTCCAGTTGTTTACTTAGGGTCTTGATTTTAGCTTTCTTCTTTTTTAATGTAAGCATTAAGGGCTATAAATTTCCTCCTTAACATTGCTTTAGATGCATCCAATAGACTCTGATACGTTGTGTTTTCAGTTTCATTCAACTCGAGATATTTACAGATTTCTCTTGCAATTTCTTCTTTGACCAAGTGATTATATGATAGTATGTTGTTTAATCTCCATATATTTGTGAATTTTCCTTTTTTCTGCTTGAAGATGATTTCCAGGTTTATTTCATTATGATCAGAGAAAGTGATTTGTATAATTTTGATCTCTTTCAATTTATTGATATCTACTTTGTGACCCAACATATGGTCTATCATGGAGAAATATCCATCCATGAACACTTGAGAAGAATGTATATCTGATGTTTTTTGGTGAAATTTTCTGTACACGACTATTAGGCTTAGTTTGTTTATCATATTATTCAAGCTATCTTTTCCTTTATTGATCCTTTGCCCAGGTGATCTTTCCAATTAAGAGACTTGTGTATTAAATTCTCCAACTATTATTATTGTATTATTCTCGCTTCAGTTCTGCCAGTAATTGCCTCATGTAATTTAGGGCCTCCGGGTTAGGTGCATATAAATATATGTATTTCCTCCTGGTGAATTCCCCTTTTATTACTATGCAATTATATTCCTTGCTTCCAATAAGAGTTTGCTTTTAAAGTATATTGCATCTAATATAAGTATAGCTATTCTAGCTTTTTTTTTTTTTTTTT